>JBAMNC010000236.1:0-205000 GCA_037902135.1 Cetoscarus ocellatus
TTCATTACAATGTCAACTAACATCGATTTATGCACATAATTTAATTAAATGTGTGTCTAGGTTTGTGCATTTTGTGGACTATCAAGCAATATAAAAATCACCAGAGGTCCAAAAAGAGATCTACACAGTGTCCTTACCTTACTTATGAAACAGTAAATTTGAAAAAAAAAAATAAAATAAAGAAAAATCATGGATAACAATACTGGTCATGTTTTGGCATTAAAATACAACTAATGTTGAAAAGCTTCTACATGTTGGTGTATTAACCATTACAGAAACATAAATAACGGTTTCGGTAATTACCTATCTGTTGTGGCATAAAGATGTGGCATAAACCTTACATAGGGAAGTAGTGTTGTATTTAAGCACTATATATATATATATATAAATATATATATATATATATATATATATGTGTGTGTGTGTGTGTGTGTGTGTGTGTGTGTGTGTGTGTGTACAGTTAGATAGATAGATTAGATACGTAAATACTTAGCTTTTCTCTTGATCCATGGTCCATGATCAACAAACAGCCATAGAAATCATATTTTGTGCAGTGGTGGACCCATGAATATTGAGTCCACAATGGTGAAAATAACCCAAAACAATGTGTGACTACATTAATGAATGCCAAAGACACATTTTTCTTTGTCGCGATTCATAACATTACTATACAAAATATACAGTAAAAAAAAAAGACTTCCCTTTTGTGACTCTTTCCTTAGACAAAAAAAAAGTTATTTTCCAGCATCTCTGACAGGTCCTTTAACAGTAAATAACACATATCCATCTTTCTCCTTGCAGATATCCAAATAGCTGCTTACTCATTATTCATGATTGCAAAATAAAAAAGCCAGCAGAACAAATGCAGCAGAATATAATGGGTTTTGTGGGGCTTATTGTATATGCAGAGAACAACATAGACAGAAGGGAGTTCATGCAAAGGTATTTATTATTGTCTTACATAGTTAAAATTGAGTCAAACATATTTGTGATCAAAGCTTTGTGGATTTTTGGTAGAAGGCATGGACATGGTACTTCAGAATAACTCAGATATGATCAGAAAGTAGTCATAGGTTGTGTTTTTTAAATTGTTGACAGAATTAAGAACATTTTCAAATGATGTGATAATGGTTAAAGATTTTCTTGAAATCTCTTGCAGAAATTAGTATAACAATATGTAACCCTCAGATGTTAATTTACAGCCAAACACTTTATCATTATTAAGTAAACATCTCACTGGGGGTATATATTTGACACAGACATTTGTGTTGATATGTCTCCAAGTTCTTAGTAACAGTTGAGCCAGCCATAGTTGAGCAGTACACGCATCACTCTTCTGTAGCGAAAGTAATACTCACTCTGTCTGGGGCCATTTGAGAAATATAGATATCCTGTTTGAGAGAAAAAAAATAGTTAGTACATGAGTATGCAGCTGAACATTAAAGTGCACTGATATTTTTGGGGCAGATAGTGATAAAAAAGCAGTGAATCGAACATCAAAGGGGCATGTCGTGGGAAAAAAGTCACATTTTAGTATTTCTACACATATATATAGATACCCTGAGTATCTGGTAACCCAAAAAAGGTCAAATAAATTAGTCTATAATTTGTGGTCCTCCCCAAGTCTGAAAATATAATATCTAATAGTCTGTCAAGTATGCAAAATCCTTGACCTTGGTCAGAACCGAATCAGGACCTGAAATCCTTTTAAAAGGCCATAAAGACCTCCCCATTCCACAAGACAATATTCACAGCCCATTTTTTATTTTTATTTTTTTATTATTTTATCATATCTTTTAATTTTTTTTTTTTGACATTTTTACAGCCATATTTTTAACAGTACACATACACAACAGAGTGATGTTGGGATAAAAGAGATTCTAGACACACAAAAAAGTATGTGAGCCCGAGCCTGAGATGCCCACATAATAGGGCATCTCCCCATAACCCATCCTCAATCTAACCTAAAAAAACATCAGACAGCTGCAGCCTATTCAGAACTGCTCAAGTCCACCAACATCAAGTGCTACAATCACTACACTGGCTGCATTTGAGTCAAAGGGTAGTTTTTGAAACCCCTCTCCTGGTTTGTAAACCACTTAACAATCCAAAATACCTTTCAGATCTTTTAGTCGTCAGTGAGGCATTCAGGCCCCTTAGGTCCTTACTTACTCACTGTCAGGGGTGTGCACAGAGGGGGCAGGGTGATTGCCCCCCCTTGTGGCCCAACCACTGAAAAACACACCCTAAAGTGCCCTCTTGGGAGGAAAACATGCTCTAATGTGCCCTTTTGGAGGGCAAAATGCCTGTTACAGTTTCCCTCTTGGGAGGCAAATCGCACTCTAAAGTTCCCTCTTAAAAGGTGAAACACATGCAACAGTACCCTTGAGAGCCAAAATGCGCTTTAAAGTGTCCTCTAAAGAGGCAAAAGGTGCTCTAAAGTGCCCTCTTGGGAGGCAAAAGGCTCTCTAAAGTGCCATCTTGGGAGCCAAAATGCATGCTACAGTACCCTTGGGTGCCAAACCGCGCTCTAAAGTGCCCTAGGAGGAAAAACGCACTTTAAAGTGCCCTCTTGGGAGGCAAAATGTGTGCTACCTGGGAACTGAACTGGACAACTGTTTCTCCTTTCCGCAGCATGCAGACACCATTTTCAGAAAAAGTCAACAGCGCCTTCACCTGCTGAGGAAGCTAAGGACCTTTAATATCAGCATCCATGTTTTAGCTCTGGTTTACCAGTTTCTCATTGAATCCATACTCACCTTCAACATCTCCTCCTGGTACAGCTTCCTCTCGTCCAAACACAAAGCAAAACTCACCCGCACAGTTAACCAGGCCAGCAAGATCATTGGAGCACCACAAACCCCCCTCTCAGAACTGTACACCTGGTCTGTGACCAGAAAAGCCACCCTGATCACAGAAGACCCCTCCCACCCCCTTCACCACTGCTTTCAGGTGCTGTCATCAGGCAGGCGATACAAGGTTCCTCTGGCCCGGAGAAACATTTTTAAAAAGTCTTTCATCCCCTCTGCAATAGCTACCTTGAACAAACAGAAATGACACATGCTGCTATTAACACCCCCCCCCCCCCCCCCCCCCCCCCCCCAACACACACACACACACACACCTTTTGTGGAAGACTGTCTATTGATTCATTTTTTAAGTGTTGCATTTTCTTTTTCTTTTTAATTGTTTTTGTAATGTCCCTTTTAAATGTGTAAAGGAGCCTGTTAAAGACAAATTTCTGTCACCCGTGACAGACAATAAAGTTTCTATCTATCTAAATTGCACTTTGTGCCCTCTTGGGAGCTGAAACATGTGCAAACGTTCCCTCTGTGCCCTCTTGGGCATCTAAACGCATACTCTTGGTTGGCAAAACACACTAAACTGCACTCTTAAGCAGAAAAAACACACTAAACTCCAGAAGACCATTAGGACTAAGAAATACTGGAATATTACTGTTGCAATGACCTATGTTGGGCCATTTTTGGATCTATATTGAGCCAGAACTATCTCACAGAACCAGTTTTGATTTTCTCGTGCTAATATAGTGGTAAAATGCCAGGCATGAATACTCCTCACCTTTCAGCGAAATTTGCTGGTTTGATGTCAAAATAGGTGACCTAGGGTGTAGATCCGATGGGAAGTTAGTTAGTTTTTCTTTGGCGGGGGGGGGGGGGGGGGGTGTAATTGACATGGACATGGAGGTATACCAGAGATTATCAGTGAATGCAAACATGTGCACACGTCTGATGGAAGCCTTGAATTGGACAAAAACATTCACTGTTCAAATGGAAGAGCATGGAAATATAAGCGCGAAGGGCCTCATATCAGCAGTGTTTTCTCTGGGAAGGTGGGGGGATACTGCTGCCTGATTGGTTTGAGATGCATTTGGAAGCTTAAGACACCTCGCCAGTCGAAGTGGAATATAGCTAACGATAGTTTAATATTAGCCAAAGGTAATATTTCACCAGAAGAATTGAAATTTGCTGAAAGAGGCGTGGGGCTCTAATTTCCTGGCACAGCTCAGAGTGGTGCACCCCGCGCAGGGTGGCGCACCCAGTGCAGTGTTAATTTTGTCCGGCGCACCACAGCGCACAGCCAATTTGACACATTTGGTAGACTGTGTGGGTGTGGCGGCGCAGCGGGGAAGGTGTCTACAGATTCAGCTTGGCGCAGTGATGTTGTGCCAAAACACTGCGCGGAAGGTGCGCTGAAAGCTCGCCAGCTCCAACCTAGTCTATTTTCGGCGCAGGCGAGGCACGCCCGGTGCAGTGTTAATTTGGCTGACAGGCACGTAGTTCGCACACATCACCAAAACCTCACAGGCAGGTATCCAGAGTATCAGTGCATTCTTTGTTGCATGTTGCGTGCTACACAACATAGCCTTATGTCATGGATGCCACTTTTACCTCACGGAGGAGACATTACAGGACTTAAGATGGAGAGAGGCCGAACTGCATGTGCCATATCAGCAGGGAGAGCAGCTGAGCACATGGGAGAGCTGTGCTCTGCTGTATGTATGAATGGGGCTCTATAACTAAAGTTACCTCACCATGTTTCTTTGCTATGCCTCTCTGCCCTACATGGCGGCACAGAATCATACATTGGAAGTGATGGGCGGGTTGAGACTCACAACAAACTCAATTGTTTTAAGAAATGCTATCTATGGTTGGTCTTGACCTGAATCAAAACCATCCTTAGGTAATTGTTCCAAATTTTATTTTAACCAAAGCACAGCACCAATATTTAAGACTACAGGGACTGTGTTTTGAGGTTAGTGTAGTACAGTACATAATCTTTAATAAACTCATGATCAAGTTCTTACTTTGTCAGTGTTTTTCTAAATAACTACCCTTTTGCAAACACATCTGACATGGAACTACAGAAACTAGAAGTATAAGTGTTTTACCCTTCTGGGGGGTGGGGGGGTGGGGTGGGGGGGTGATACCATATCTCACCATAATTTTCAAAGGCAGCATCTACTTTGGAGCCAATGCCAGGGAAGTCTGATCTAATGTATCGAGGGTACCCATGGTCCATTCTATTTCTGGCCTCATCATAGCTGCAAAAGAAAAAAGAGCCTGTCAGCAAAGCTTTCACGGTTCATAACAGTGGCAAATAAATACAAACATGCTCTTTTTACAATTTGTTAAATAACTAACAATGAGCAAAAGACACAGCAACTCTGAATAAAACATTTTTATTGCCAACACTCACCTCCAGTACTGGTTATTTACAAAAATGAATGTCTTTCTTGTTGTTGATTCATAAACTGCTGCATCTACTTTACTGACTGAAGATGGGAGGCCAAGGTTGGTGAGAGGCTTTGGGTAACCCGGCATTATTGTCTTTGCATTAGCTCTTATGCCCCAGTATTGTCGACCTTCAGAAAGGGAGAGAGAAGTATTTTTTTTTTAATTTTGCAACGATTTCCTGTAATGCATACAAGTACTTACAAAATGAAATGTATTAAACATCAAAATGTTTACAAATACCAAGAACATTACCTTCAAAAAGATACACAACACTCTTGTAAGGCACCTCATACGCAGCATCAACAGTGTGGATTCTAGACCATTTTGTGTTAACCTTGATCAAACGGATGCCTTGAAAGCTTGAACTTTTTCTCCAGTAGTACCTGTAATGAATGGCAAATCAAAATGTAAAACAACTGTACATAAATATTTCTTACACTAAAAATACAGCAGCCAGAAAAGCAGTATGTATTTACAATTTACCCATTTTTGAAGAAGAACAGATCTCCCCTCATGGAGGTAGCAGCGTCAAATACAAGGCTGCGGCTGCACTGCTCATCTCCAGGGTTGGGAAAAGGATCAGGATTTGGATTGTCAGTTGGTTCTTCTGGCTCTGGTTCAGGCTCTGGGCGAGGAGGTGGTTTAGGTTTTGGTGCTCTTGTTGGCTCTGGTGTACGGTGACCTGGGAGAGATTTGTAGAATTACAACAGGATCTTAAACATGGCCTTCAGTCAACAAAAATGAAACACCAACTGCATGTCGAAAGTGCCTTCACAGAAAGTATTTGCTTTGGTCCTGTAAGCGAATGAAAATTGTCTCACTTTGTTAATCTAATATTCATACTGTATGAATGATTACATGGATGCTTTTCTTACCGTAAAGGGCTTGAACACCACGTCTGTCATCATCTGGCAGTCTGTACTCATTTGTGTTGACATACTGATAAGTGGGGTACATAAGTGCACTCTTGTCCCGGGAGTGATCAAGTCCTAGAGCATGGCCAAATTCATGGGCTGCCACCAGCAACAGGTTAACACCTAAGCACAGCAAAACCAACACAAACATGGTATTCATCACAATATTAATTTTAACAAGCACAGCACTTTAATTAATGTAGAGCCCCTTTTTACTTGTTGCATTCAGGAATAAATTTAATTATATTGTTTATTCTGTAAGGAAATAACGATTGGCCCTTTGATGCACTGACCGACCAATCAGAGACCTTACTATCATAGCAACCTTTGATGGGTAACAGACACTTGTCTCAGCAGTGTCTTTTCAATGCTTGTTGTGAAATTATCACCTCAATTTTGAAACTTTAATGGTGACAGTCGCAAAGAAAATGTCTAAATGTTTAAAAGTTAGAGAATACATTTTAAATACTGACAATATTGGGTGTTCTAGTAATATTTACCAGTAATTATGAAAAAAAATGAATTGGACAGCTAATAATAAAGACTATGCAATTCATTTTGAATCAAAGTTTGTCAAATCACAAACTGTTTTCAAATGAAGTCCAGAGATTAGGGCAAAATGCTTGGATGTTACAATTCTTACTCAGTAGACAGGGCAGAGTCTGTAATAGAGAGCATATTTACCTCTTCGGGTAAGAGTCCAGGTTTCATCATCATCAAAGTGTGTGTCCCCTCCCTGATCTCGTCCTGGAGAGTTAGCATGAGCTAAGACTCCCCCTTTACCATCAAAAGGGTAAAAGTCCCCGTGATCTGCAGTACAACATATTTGGACAAAGTTAACCTCTAAGCATGCAGAGGGTATGGCTTTTGAGAAGTTTGTAGAATTTTTTGATGTGTTTAAGAATATTTTTGTCAAACCAGACTCACATCCACCCTTGAAAAGAATCATGATGTCTGCAGTACCGGAGCGGATTTGTTTAAAGTCCAGGGGGATGACGTTGCTGTAGAGCTGGAAGGCCAAAGCAATAGTTTCATCTACCTGCCTCTGGTTCAGGTCTGGAGTGTACCGAGTGATCCTTGAAATCGTATCAAAATGTTTCTTTATCATCAACATTGTGGCAACATTGTCTTTGGGAGGTGGATTAAGCAACATAAACAAAATAATGGTTGGATAGTTTTAACAACCTAAAATGGATATTCCAGTATTCTTGAAGAGTATTAGGTTCATTTCTATCGTAGATACATTAGCCACAACACCAACAATCAGCTCTGCGCCCCTGAGAAGGAGCTTCCATGATAGAAGAACTGTCTTGCTGTGGATGGGGCCAGGACCTCTGTGTAATTTACTGAATTTTAGGTGAAAACAAACTTAAAACGCATTGTTGGGATGACTGTACATCATAATTAGTCCCTTTGTTTTGGTACTGCACTGTTACATGCCTGGGGTAAAGTATAACCAAAACAAAAGGGCTTGATAGCAGGAATCTAAAGCATTGTAAATGTATTCAGTACAGTGAAAAATCACCAGCATGCTGTTTTTGAGTGCATTCCCACCTACGACAGAGCTCTTGACCTCATGTGCAGCAATATTTAGCCTAACTTCAGCAAAACTGCTGTTCCTAATGCATTTACTATTTAAATGATCCTGTTTAACTCCTCTGCCAAAATACTGAGCTATACATTTGACACATTCCCAGACTATATGTCTTTCAGTTACCTGTATGTAATCAGTCTTTTCTCCCATTTGGGTTTCCCTGGGAAGTGTCCATATCGACTGATGTCTGGTACACCACACCTGGGTAACTTCATCACCTCAATTGTTTCATTATTCAGAACACCAGTCACCTGATGGTTTGGAAATAATAAAAGAGATTTTAGAATAGATTCACATTTTTATACAGCGTCTAGAAGACTCTATTTGATTCTACTAGGCTATGATTTACTGTATTTTTATTTGCTGTTATACCTCAAGGCCAAAGAAAAACTGCATGGCCTCCAAGTCCTCTGTGAAGTTTCTCCTTATGAGTCTTCGGGCAGAGGAGTTTGTCATCTCGATATCATCAAAGAACTGGGACAGGTATGCCTGTACAAAGAGAGAAATCATGATCCTATTAAAAGTGACCCATAATTTCTGTTTATATGATTGTAGCAGTGCTCCAGTTCTGCCAGAAGACTGTCTACCTTTTTAGCAAGAATATGCAAATTTTTACAGTAGTTTACAAGTCGATTTAACTTAAAAAAAAAAAAATAAAAAAAAAAAATAACAAAGGGAATGACATTCATTTAGTCACTACAGAGCACCACAGACTATAACAATGAGTAACTTTGGCCAAGCAGTGTCACAGCTCCACAGCATTAGTTCACACCACAGCCCTGAGCTGAATAGAGGCCACACACATCTCTATATTATTCAAAACAATGGCAAAGGTTGAGAGATGGAAAATATTTGAGATTTGAGATTTATTTATTTTTAAAAAATGGGACAGTTCGCATAAAGAAACACTGACATGTAAATGCAAGGGATTGTAGTTCAGTGGCTAATTTCCATCTCTAGGGGAAGGACAGGAATGGATAAAATCAAGAGGAGATGAAGAGACTGACAAGGCAAGAAGCCAACCATTAAAGCAAACCAAACTAAAATTTCCAGAAAGTCCCAAATGTATGCTGCATCAGTGCTGCTTTACCTCAGCCAGGCCTTCATCTTCTGGCGAAACTGTTGGAGCAACTGTTGGCGCGGCTTGACACAGAGCTGAAAAACCCAGAAGAACTATACAAACACCAGCAAGATACATCATGCTACAATGTTTGTCTTTTCATACAGTCTCCAAACAGAAAGTAATGTCTTGAGCTGTTTTTAGATGTCACTGAAGCCTGTAGGTAGTATGTTGTGTCCCCTTGTGTATCCCTGTGAATAAAAAACAAACCTCTGTGACAGAGGACTGGGAGGAGAGTAAATAGTGGCCCCTCTGTTCACACAGGGGGAGGAGATAATTGGATTATTTCCTATACTTCCTAAACATTCAATTATATGTTAGTTACTTTGCTTTATAATTTAAAACTTTTCAATCAATCAGTCTTTATTTGTATAGCGCCAATTCATAATGTGTTATCTCAAGACACTTTACAATAGAGCAGGCAGGAGCCATACTCTTCATTTTATAGATACACATATATGCATATATACATATATCAATATATGAGATACACATATACACATATACAGTTCATATACATGTGCATAAACATATACTGTATATCCAAACTCAACATGAATCCACCATGAGTGCAGCACTGGGTCAATCTACAGGAAGGTGCTTGTTTTGCTTTAGGGCCACAGTTCAGTTTGGTTGGAAAACATTAGCAGAATGTACCCAGCAGTTATCTCTTGTCAAGTGAGTTGATCAATAGGCACATAGGTCCTATGATAAACTCTGAGTCTACCTCTTAAAGTCATTTTGAGATGCCTATGTTGTTAAATTTGCTCTCAAAAGACACCAATAAAGAAAACATATTTTTCTTGTGAAAATAACATCTTACATATAACAGCATGTGTCAGATTTTTTTTAATTATGCCTCTGCCTCAGTAACTGCAGAGGAAAAGGGCATTGTGTTTTCAGGCCATCCATCCAAAAAAATGTGCATCCAAAAAAATTTCATGTTTTGCGGATGTTAAATCTCATAAAGACTTTGAGTGATTTTTATCAAACTTTGCAGAAATGTCCACTTTAACTTATGGATGAAGTTAAAGTGCATGTTAGCCCTCATAGGTAAAGGGTCAAGGTAATAAGGCTTGCTTTTTTCTTTTTTTGTGTGAACATTAAAAAGGATTTTCATCAATCACTGGATAAATTTCCACTTTAATTCAAGGATATTTTCTTTAGTTTCAAAGGCTGGGGTGGTGGAGCCTCATAATCATTCTTTGCCCGCATACATGATTTTATAAACAAGATATCAGAAGAAGAATTCTTAAAGGGATTTTTTTCAAACCTTATATAAATAACCAGTCTCACTAAAAATTCTGTGGGTAAACCTTTCAGGTCATAGGCCAAAGATCATGGAGTATCTTGGTCATCCATGACTACAATGTCTCAAAACACTGGGTGATTTCTTTCTTTCTTTCTTTCTTTTTTGGCATTCAAGTTTTTATTTCTTTTCTCTGGGACATTTGACAGTACAGCATTTTAAATTGTGAGACGTTTCTTGTTATACACACAACATATACCACCAGTGGCATGAAAAAGCAAAAATAAAATAAAAGTACGGTAGAGATAAAACCACTCGTATAAAAGGACATGTCAATAGTTACATGACCAGGTAGAGCTAACATAAAGCAGATTATAATGTTGGGTACACTTGGTTACAATTGGATATGTTCAGACGAAGGTATTCATGCTGAAGGCTCATCAGGCAGTGTGATGTGAGTCCAGAACAGATCCCAGATTGGTACCTTATTCTTGTTTCTATTGATCATCCTGTTCAGCATAAGTTCACATTAAGCTATTTTTTTCATAATGTTTACCCACTCTTTCAGTTCTGGGGGCTTGGGTGTTTTCCAAAATTTAAGAGTTGTCCTGGCAGCTGTTGTAATACCTGCCATGATTACAGAAAATTCTCCACTTGATATGTTGTGTATTTGGCCTCTGTCCCCTGGGAGGCAGGGTCTGGGAGATAATGGTATGGCACTTCTCAGCCAGTTGCTCAAGTTGTCCACAACCGTTTTCCAGAAAGGTTGAATGACAGGACACTCCCAAATGCAATGTAGCAGAGTGCCTATGTCTTTCTGACATTTCCAACACAGGTATTATTTGTTATACCTGCACTGTTGAGTCTTTGTGGTGTAAGACCTGTGTGTTATTTTATATTGTGTAAATTTATCTTTAGCCTCCCTGATGTATTTCCCATTGTTTGATATAATTCTCAGCCATTCCTCGCCATTCATCAGACATCCCAAGTCTTTCTCCCATGTTGTTTTCAGGCTTTGACAGCCATTGCTGAGCAGTTGGTTGGTTGTTTTTTTCAAATATAGAGGCTAGGTGGTGCTCAACAGGTAGCATGAAATAGTCCGGGGGGGAGGTTGGCGGGGTACTGGATCCTGGAGGTAATATAGTCCCTGATCTGCAAATATGTCCTAAAATGTTCCTTTCCCTCAAGATTGTATTTTCTTTAAAGATCAGAATATGACATGAACACCCCTTCTTAATATAAGTCAGCAACATGACATAATCCATTGAAGTGCCATTCTTACCAATAATGTTTTTCCAATGTTGATCATGGGGTTATGCCACAGAGAAGAATATATTTGTTTACAATGTGATAATTTATGCATTTTGTGTATTTTGGTCCAGATCTTTTTGGAGTGAGACATAATAGGATTCGATTTTTTTTATTAGGACTGGGATAATCTCTCAATATGAGTAAAAGGAGATGACAGGTGTTGTTCAATAGTAACCCATTCTGGCTGGTTATGTTTATTCCAGTGTTTGGCTAGTTCGGCCATTTCAAAGGAGACATAGTAGAGTCTCGGGTCTGGCACCCCTAAGCCTCCTTTGTCCCCCGGAGAATAAATTTTACTGAGTTTAATTATAGGTCTTCTCCTGTCCCATAAAAATTCTTTAATTATTTTATCATACAGTTTAAAGATCTGAGGAGATATAGTTACTGGCAACATCATGAATACGAAGTTCAATTGTGGTGCAATCACCATTTTAATAAACTTTCCCTAATAATGTAAGCCCAAGTTTCCCCCATTTATCCAATTGGGTTTAATTTTTGCAGCAATGGCTCTAAATTTAATGTAGGTGTTTCCTCCACTTCACTGTTTTAGTTTTATTCACAAGTATGTCATCCCTTTTGGTATCCATTTAAAACCAAAATTTCAACTTTGTCCACTTAATTTGTAACCTGATAGTTTGGAGTAAGATTGTATTGTGTTCATCAGATGTAGTATTGAATTAAGTGGGTCTTTTATCATCAGAAACATTTCATCCACATTTAGTAACAATTTGCACTCTTTCCCTGCCCCGTCCATCCCCCTAATAGCTGTATTTGCTCTGATGGCAATGGCCAGTGGTTCCAATACAATAAACAATAATAGCGACAGGGCTGACTCTGGTAAGACTAAAAGGAGGCAAGATTAGACCATTGGTTCTCACGGCTGCTTTAGAAATTTTATACATGGTTTTAATCCATTAAATAAAGGTTGTTCCAAATCCAAAATGTGATAAGGCTGCAAATAAAAATTCCCATTGGACTCGGTTGAATGCCTTCTCAGCGAGAGGGCAATGACTGGGTCTTTATCTGTCCGATTCAGCCAGATCAGGCTCAGTAGTCTTCTCATATTGTCGGTCGAGGACCTCGTTTTCATGAATCCAACTTGGTCAGTATGTATAATGCTTGGCAATGCCTTCTCCTGGAGTGTAGTGTGGATCTTAAAATCTTACAATCCAGGTTTGTCAGACTTAGAGGTCGGTAGTTAGCAGGATTTGTGGTTTCTTTATCTTTTTTAGGTATCACTGATATTGAGGCCTTATTAAATGTCAGGGGGAGTTCCTAATTTAAAAGCTTCATTGTATAACTCTTGCAATATTGGTGCCAGGATATCTATGTATTGCCTGTAATATTCAACAGGCTGATGTACACTTTTGATGCTTTCCATTCCTTCACTTTTGAGCTTACACTGCCAGCATTAATTAAAAAAAAAAGATATAAGGTCATCCTTCAACAGCTGGTTGAAGGATTCATCCTGTAATAAGGATGTATTAATTCTTCATCTACCTTTTTTCTCAGTGTCAGTATTTATGTATATTCCCTATCAGTTGCCATATGTCCACCAATCCCATGTCCTTACTGATTATATGTATTGCAGCTCTATCCTTAGATGTTGTTGGGTCACTAAATTTGCTCCTATCTAAAGAAGGCTTGCTTTCACCTAAAACTCTTTAAATTATGGAGAACTGTACACCGTATCTGTACTATTTAGCTCTATAGCTGCTGTGCCGGCTGTTTTGGTACAGAAGCAGAGCTGATCGCTGCCAAAAGTTACGTTTCCACCAGGCGATCCGGTTCAGTTCATTTAATAATCACAGATGTTTCCATTGTCAGATAAGGAGAAAAATACCCAAATAACCAAGCAATACCATCCCACTTTTTGGAACCCCTCTAAAGGGGTGCCAAGCGTAACAAATTGACCCTAAAAGTTGGAGCAAAAACAGTCTGATAGAAGAGAATTACAATAATCCAGTCTCGAGGTAACAAAACTTGGACTAGCTTCTCAGTATGAGACAGGATAGGCCTGATTTTAGCAACGTTACAAAGATGACAAAAGGCTGTTCTTGAAATGTGTTTTATTTGGGAGTTGGAGGACAAATCCTGATCAAATAGTGCCCCAAGATTTCTAACAGTGGGTGCCAGGCTAATGCCATCTAGGGCAGTTATACCATTAGAACAGGTTTCTCTAAGGTGTCCACGGCCCATCACAACGACCCCTGTCTTGCCTGAGTTAAGAAGAAAAAAAATTCTGGTCATCCAGATCCTCATGTCCTTCAGACATGCTTCAATTATTGATAACAGTTTTGTTTCACCTGGCATCATGGATACTTTCTGTTGAGGATTGTCAGTATAATGTTGAAAATTGTGTGTTTCATCATGGTATTACCAACGGGAACCTTGAATACCTCCATATCGTATGACAGGTTTGATATTTGCCTGCAGTTGGTTTATGTGTCTGAATCAAAAAATACAGAATAAGTGACAATAAAACGGATTTCTTTGAATGACAATTGAGGATCTTTTTTTCTTGATGGATTTATTGTTTATAGATCCAAGAAATGCAAAATACAGGGATTGGAGGCTGACAAACTATCAAATTGTGGTTGGCAGGTTTTTTTTTTTTAAATGCTGTCTGGGAAAGAGTTAGAAAAACTCAGAGAGGGGTAAGTGCAGTCAGCAGGCTGAGGGCACAGAAGTCATCATAAAGATCAGGTCAGCCTGAATTAGCGGGCAAAGCAGATATAATTATTTTGTTATATTGCTTTTGTCAGCTGTATTTATGATTCCTTTGTGCAGTTTGATTAAGAATCAATATAACTATGTCAGTTAGAGTTTGATTTATTTTCCATCCTGATTTCTTAAACTAAAAAGTGTGTTCTAAGAACTGAAGTTAATTTTTCTGTGTTTTTATTAGTAGTATTACAAACAGTGCAAGTATTGTTGTTACATTGCACCCCGTTGCACCTAAACTGCACAAGCCTTCTGTTGGTAGGCCTACTAAATGGAAAAAAGACAATTTTTATGAAAATATTGTAATCAAGGGTGCATGCTCCTCAGAATTTAAGGCAAACAGTGCAAAATAAAAAAAAGGTCAGATTTGCCCTCTTTACCTGGTCAAAGAGTAACTCAGGCCAACAAGAGCAAGATATATCCAATTTTGATGACCCTCTCCTCCAACTTTAACTTTTTATACCCCCTGTCCCATCGCCTTATGCCCCCATTTAAAAAAGTCTGCCCAAAGGCACATGTTTGACAGCAATCTGCCCGACTGTGCAGTGAAATTGCTTTCAAAAATATTAAAAAAATGAAAGTACGTCTTTGGGCAAGCACATATAAAAACTTTGGAAAAATAATTAATTGCTATTTTCTAATGTTTCTAGGCTAAAAAAACACAATTTCATAATTTTTTTCAAAATATGACCTTTATTTTTCATTTTACAGTCTGTATCTCCCAGGATACGTTGCCCGTTTAGGGTATAAATTTACCATTTTTCAAGTTTTCAGATTTTTCATTTGTAAACTTTCTAAACATGTTATTACAAAGTTACAAGTTACAAAGAACTTAAAGAAGTATGTTAGTGGAGTGGATAGCTCATCTGGTGCAGTGAAGCAACTTGGTGTAGCAGTAGACTGGTGCTCAAATTTTGTTTTTCTCCACCTATTGAAAAGGGGAAAAAATCTGTTATTTTACTATTTATAATTTGAAACTGTGTGTGTGTGTGTGGCTGTGGGTGTGTGTGTGTGTGTGTGTGTGTGTGTGTGTGTGTGTGCTTGTTTTTGCGTGCATACATGCATGTCTGTGTGTGCGAGTGAGAGAGACTAACACACATGACCATACAACACATCATGTTTTGTTGCAGGCAGATGCTGTACATACAATATCTACACCAGAATCACTGGATCTTTTACATAACAATTCACTATACTACTCTAATCATTACCTGAACAGCTTACCTCATCTGAATCAGATGAACCATCAGGTGGCAACACAACAGATGCCACCTCTCTCTTTCTTGTACCATAGAAAGTACTAGTAGAAATTCCCTGACAACATATGTACACTGGTGAATTAATCAGTGATACACATTTAAGAGTAAAATAAAGTGTAATCAGTATCTAAAACCTTTATATTATTGATTATCTGTAGAGTATAGGCTTCAAAACATAAGTATATCTGAGAGTGATTATGCCTGTTTTTATACCCCTATCTGGACAACGTATCCCCCAGGATACAATTATCCTTAAAGAACAATATTTTCAAAAACAAATCCCCCAAAAACATAATTAACAAGAAAAATAACAACCCTTACATCATGGCCAGTGTCTCTGTCCACTTAGGCTGCCATTTTGGAGTTAGACATAAATGTATCAATTTAGTTTGGAATGCTGGGATAAAGTCACATGATCTGGGTACTTGGCCCATCCCCCCTTAAGACTTTCTCATGATATTAAGTGCAGATACTTAATGCCCCTCCCCCCTACAGCCTACCAAATGTTTGTATCCCCCAGGATACAGAAACCATTTAAGGGTTAATACATGTCTCAATGTTGTGCTTTCACTTAATGCAATCAAGAAAACACTGCTGTATACTTAGCTGCAACATTATCACTCAGAAACCATCATTTTTTACATATTTAAACACACATTCTACAGATATGCAGATCCAAAATTATAGGATCAACAAAAAGGATCTGAGGACCACCGGTATCAGCCTGGCTGTAACCAGGCTGATGTTTTTAAATCAGCCAGTTTAGGGAGGTTAAAGGCCTTTTGAACAAGTCAGTGGTGCAGTATATCTTTATTCCCCATGCCTTACTTTTCCTTACTTTATATTACCTCCCTGCCGCCTTTTCTGCAACCTGTAAACCCGAACAGTACTGCTGACTTATAAAGAGTGATTAAGCTGGACTTAAAATGTGTTATCTAGTTAGCAGAACTCAATATGTTTTCTTTCTCTGAACTACTTATACAGTTTTAACTTTGCTTGACTCAGCATTTTTAAGTTTTCACAGTCAGTTTAATTATTACTTTCAAGTACATCAGGAGATGTACAGTGACGTCATAACGCTTTATTTGAACTGAAGTATGAATAAAGCTTCTTTGCTTAATGTAATTTAAAAATAATTGTGATTTGTAATTTTTTAACTCCAGAAGTTTATTCATTGACACTAAATATTTGTATGAAGTTTCAGATGTAAGCAGTGGTTAAAGTGGGATTTGATAGGTGGGGGAGCCCTAAAATGCTGTGTTGTGGCGCAGTTGGAAAAATTATGTATATTATTACAAAAAACTGTAGCGGCCTTATTCTCAACAGAAAAATACAGGCCGCATTAACAGGCAAAACACACACATACCAATCTAACATGGCTAACTAACACAGAGAAAGACAGCAAACTAACAGCCTAACACAGAGACTTGGACAAAGACTTAAGTCAAAACGACACCTATATAGACACAGGTGAGTGAAACAAGACAGGTGAAACACATGAGGAGATCAACTAAAGCAGGGGAAGAGAAATACCAGGCATGAAAGCAGGTCAGGGTTGAAAAAGGTGAGGAGGCTATGATTTCTGTAAAACAGACCAAATAGTTTTAGGGGTTGCATTTACAGCTGTAGGGAATCACTGAAAAAATAAACTTTTCAAATTACATCTTATTCCATTTATAAAAAATGTTGTAAACATTAAATAATAATGAGAGCCCTGGGAGATCATACATCCATAAATATTTCTCAGTATTTTTCCATCATAACATTTATATGTTGGTTGTTTTCTAGATATCTCAAGTCAAAAGTTCATCATAGGAAACCCCCGATTTCTATGCTAAGATGACAGGATATGTCGAGATCCTGAGAGAACAGCTAATATGTTCTTGATACAGCACAACAGAGTAAAAGAAAATGTATGGAAGTTTGCCCACTCAGGGCCTCTGAACACTGAAGACATGATTTATACACCGTCAACTGAAAACAGCTCTGAGACCCACTTTTAGGCCTCAACCCACAGGTTGAGAATCACTGCAACAGTAGACTGCATTGAGAGCTTGATCCTTTACAGATTGCTCTTATATCATGGAAAATAAGTGATGCAGGATACTGCAGGATGAATTTATCATTCAGAAAAAGTAAGTGAAAACCAGAGCTGGACTGCTCAGGAAAGTTGAGTTTTAATTAACCAACAGGCTGACTCATCATTTTTTAAATCATTGTGTTCACTTAAACCGTGCACGTGAGCCAACAAGACACCGTTTCAATTACAATAAATACACAAAGTGATTCACGATCCCTGTCTCGCGTGACGTGCGTCTTTACCCTCACCGGCACACGAAGGTGCCCTTCGCGCTTATAGTTCCGTGCTCTCCATCTTGTAGAGTGAATGTTTTTATCGAAGTCAAGGCTTCCTTCAGGAGCTCGCACATGTTCGCAGTTCACTGATAATCTCTGATATACCTCCACTTCCTGTCCATACCCCCCTCCCCCCCCGCCCCCCACACACACACATACACACAGTGATGTTGCGCTCTGATTTGTTGTGCATCTCAGTGCTTATGAGAGAGCCTGTGCATGCGAAAATGTGTCGTCCACAGCACTACTGCCAGCTTGAATTGAATAATTAATTTATTTGACTAAGGTGGAGCAGAGCTCCGGTGAGCTCCGGCCCACTTTAACCCCTGGATGTAAGGCGTCACTGCCCCACGCCATGCAGTCCGCCATTTTCGAACAGGTGTGAAGATAGTTTCATATTTAACATTCGCCTTTTTTCGCGTCGATTATCTTCAATAGCTCCGAGTCAAAGCATCGATTTCTCACAGTTTGGGGATATGTTGGAGAGCAGATTAAGGCAGACGTTTCACAGTTTTGATGAACTTCAAATAGATGCAGCAGGGGTTGCAACGAAGTGAATGTCTGTCGAATGTGCCGGTGATTATGGGCGGAGTTAGGGACCGTCACCAAAGTGCAATACGGCTCATTCCAATATTCAATAACTTTGTTGTTTTTCAACATAGACATCTCAATCCACTACTATTAGAGGAGGTGACAGCCCTTAACATTTCACAACAATTAATACTAAATAAAAATAAAAAGAAACTCGGCAAATCATCATTATCAATAACATTTGGCCTTAAATAAGGTTTAAATTTCAATAGCTTTCTTATTTTTGAATTTATTGACATCAAATCACCTCTCACAACTACACTACAGTACGAGGATGTGACACCAGCTCCTGTGCAAGTTCTGGCACAGACATCCTTCCTCATGTGCCTGTAAGCCACCACCTAAAGACTTGGCCTGATGTTTTCCCTGTGCCTACCTTTTCCTATGAAGTGGAGCATGTCCTTTCTAGAGGGAAATAATGTATTCGAGAGATCTGGAAAGACTGTGAAGTTAAACAGGGCCCAGAAGCACAACATATTAGAGACAATGGCTGCAGCAATGCACATCTACAAAGCCTATCCCAGTGACAGAGATGTTGGTGTGGCAGCTGAAGCTCTTGTCAGAACACATCCATGTAGTAAAGAGCTTGGAAGTGTGAGTGGATGGTATGGTTGGAAAGCAAGTATGAAGTTTAAAATGGGAAATTACCGCACCAAGTTGGCCAGATCTGGATGCGTGGAGGTGTCCGTCAACACAGGCAAAAGAAGCAGAAACAACCCTGATAGAGAGAGTGCCCACTCCAACATAAAAAGAGCCAGACGAGCTGAAGTAAACTACCTTCCAGTCTTTCCTCACGGAGAAAACCAGGCTATTCTGGAAGACATGAGACTGCAGATTGCGCGAGAAGTGGCAAAGAGTGAGAAGAACAAAATTTTAATTGAAAAACTGATGCAGACAACCTTTGCCCTTCGTCGACAGGAGATTGTCCAGGAAAATCCACCGGTAAAGGACATCTTGGAGAGATGGCCAGGCCTTCAGATGATAGCTCAGGTTAAACAATTTGCCTGTGTTTGTAATTTTTGCCCTCCTTATTAATCCTAAATTTCTTTTTTCATAAGGACCCCCAAGTATTTGCAATTGCTGTGTAACAATAGCAGCATTACATTCAGGATATTTATATTTAATACGGCACTGTTGTTTGAAAATGCCTAGAAAGATCATCAAAATTTCTTAATTGCATATCTAGTGTTGGTCTTCACACTCCTTATGGTCTTATGTTGTTTGTTTTTTTGCTTTTTTTTTTCTTCCTCAAGGTTTATGTTGAATTCCATCGAATCACAAACATAAACCTTTGGAACCAATTCTATTCAGAGCTTGACCGGCACATACCACAACTTCTGGCAATATACAGACAGAAAGCAGGATGCACTGGCAAGGCTTCTGAGGTGCTGCGCAACATCTTAAAGCTGTATGATCAGGTAAGTTATCAAATTGGTCTAGTTCAAGATCTGCAAAGAATAGCAAAGACTGAATTTCACAATATCATTGATATGCAAATTAGTCTCCACAAGTGAAGTTCACTTAAGATTAAGAGTCAGTTTCTATCACAGCTTTGACACAAAAAGGCCAATCCTACACTGTAGTGGAATTTCTTGCTTTTTTTCACTAAGTACAGTATAATAACATATAGAAATCCAGTGGATCAGGATGTGCACTTAGTGTAAATTTTTCTTGTCCTTCCAGCACATACAGGATATTGACATCAAACGCACCACAGCTCTTTGGGCCCTTTCAGCTTACCTGTGTGAAGATGACCCAGACTTCTCCAAAACTTGGAATGTAAGTGATCAATATTAATAGACTCTCTGGAATCAACTAATCTATAATAAAATATGAACAATCCACAGTTATGTTATACTCCTAACATCGTCATTGATCATCATCATTTAATGGTTTTGCAAAAGCATCATTGAATAAGCCACACAAAAAGACATTTTTAAACCTTACAGGTGGTTTGCTGAAGCTGAATGCTTAATGTAAAGGCAGTCAAAGTAGGTTTTACATTTCATGTTTTTCATAGTGCAAATAAGGTTAATCTGATTAGCATTTTTTGTGGCAGGCTACCTACAGTGTGTCTCCATTATTGTCGTCAGAGTAGACTTCCTTCCGTTCATTTCACTGTCTATAGTATCTGAGGTACCAACTGATAAATGCCACATGACCCATCTGGGCCTTGTTTTGTGAAAACTGCGCTCATAGATTGTTACCATAGGGAGTGCTACATCGCATCTAAGAAATGCACTGAAAATTTTTAGATGGAGGCCATGTCCAGTACACATTAAAACTGAACAGAGCAGATGTACTTGGATTAGAAGTCAGACTCTGGAATGACACTGCTTTTCATTGTTCTCATATTAAAATCACCATGTACCAATGTGTATGTTCATGTTAATAAACATGTGTCTGATTATATGGATGAGAAGCTACAGAAACACATCTTTGATCAACCCTGCACTCAACTGATCTTTAACTATTTACTTTTGCAGTAGGTTACTATAAAGTAGTGAGAGTGCCAAATTACAAAAATAAATGTATAAAAGAAAAGCAAATGGAAGTGGAAATATAAAGACAAATAAATAAAATAAAAAATAATGTAGCTATATAAAGCAATATTAATCAAAAAATTAATCCATAAAAGAAAAGGAGAATTAAAGTTTAAAATCTAAAGACAAATAAAAAAATAAAAAAAAAGAAGTCCATAAATAATAAAATAAAATAAATCCATAGAAGATAAGGCGAATAGAAGTCTAAATATAAAGACAAATTAAAAAGTAATTAGAAACGTGCTTATAAATAAAATAAATTATTATTTGTCATTATATTTCTACTTTTATTAGGCTTTTCTTTTATGGATTTACTCTTTGATTAATATTGCTTTATATAGCCACATTATTTTTTTATTTTATTTATAAGCACATTTCTATTTTTTTTTAAATAATTTTTATTTACACTGTTATTAGCCTTTTCTTTAATGGATTTATTTTTTGATTAAAACTGCTTGTATAGCCACATTCATTTATAAGCACATTTCTTCTTTTTTTCTTATTACTTTATTAATTTGTCTTTAGGTTTCAACTTTGATTATCCTTTTCTTTTATGGATTCATATTTTGATTAACATTGCTTTATATAGTTGCGTTATTTTTTATTTTATGGATTCGTCTTCATATTTCCACTTTCATTAGCTTTTTCTTTTATACATTTATTTTTGTAATTTGGCACTCTCACTACTCTTAATTTAGGACTTGATTAACATGCAAATGTACACTGTAGAAAATATGAAATCATAAATTATGATGTAGAAGTACAACATTCCAGAAAAGTATTACAATTAATGGAAAATCAACCTCAACAAGGCACTGTAGCCTGTTCTCAGTTTACCTTAAGCTAAATGTAAGATTATGCAATAACCACAGTGGTCATGTAATTCCTGTGTGATCCACCTGACCTTGCTTTGTATTGAAGTGGGAGGGCACATCCCATCAGTTTAAAAGAAACTGTGATGTTGACGGATTGGGGAAATCTGTGAGTAATGCTTTGGACTATAGCCCTTTCAGACTGGCAAAAAAAGTTAGAGATATTCTGGAAGCAATTCTGGAGGTAGCCATTCATATACCTTGGAAAGGGCAGTAGTTGTTGAGTTTCACAGAAAATCCTTAACTGTACTTTTTAGTCAATAGCTGCTGTCCTATGATGTTCTTATCTTTAATATAAATCCTATATCTGCTTCCTTTCAGTAAATATGTGAACTTTTTTATGCATATTTTAGGCCGAGGAGACGGACGAGCCAGACATCACAGACACTCCTGTTGCCCTCGTCATGTTGGTCACTGAGAGCACCTCAGAAACAGTCCCCTTCACTCCTGACAGCTTTTCCATTGTGGTGGAAGACAACATGATGATGATGAGTATCCCCAGATTCTCAGATGCATTTACACTGATATTTGGGTTGATGTATGTACTGCATTTGGCCTACCCCTGCAAACTCACTAATACTTTTACATTCATCCAAAAAGTGGTGATGGGACTTGATGATGGTAAGCCACTAAAAGAATTGTTGTTAAAAGCAGAAAAAAAAGTTTACAGCAGGTGGATTCTGTCTGTTTCATCAAACACAACTACCTCAGGTGCTCATGTTTGCACTTATTTTTTTGCATACAACACAGTTGTGTTAATGCTGAGAAGTGTTTGTTAAAATCATAATGACTTCTTAAATATCAATGTGCTTTTCTTTATTACAGAAGACTTTGTTATCAATTTTATTTACTCATTTACTTTTGTTTCCTTTCCCATCGTATTTGAAGTTTGAAGTAACATTTTTGGTTGAAAATGTACATGTTTTAATATGTATACGTAAACTGTTTAAACCAAGCACTGAAAAGCTCACTGGTGATTTTTCTTATGGTGTTGTTGTACAAACAGATAAACATTTGCACAGTCTCTCTTTATTTAAAGATAAAGCCACAACAACTGTTGATAAGAGAGGTTCATGTGTTCCATTCAAAATTTTAATATTTAGCAACAGTTTAATGTCTTGCTGTGGGTTTTAAAAAAACACTGCTAACACTGTTGGGATTTCATGTTTGCGTAAAAAGAACTTACATGAAAAGAAAAGACTTGACAAAAGTAATTAAGTTGGGAGCATCTAAGATACTTAGATATGTTAATGAATATAATTATGTTTAATAAACTTAAAATGGACAAATAAAGGGCAAAACATTTTTAAGTTTTTAGTAAATCAAAAGTTTATTAACTGTTTACAACAATTTTAAGTACACTTAACTTAAATACAACAATAACAAATTGGAAACTTTTAAGTTCGAGCAAATTGTTATCTTTACTTAACTACTAACTAACAAAAACACTAGTTTGCCAACTTAAATATTTTTAGGTAATCAGTTTCCACAAACATTTTGAGTACTCTGAACTTATCCACGTATAGGCTAAAGAAAAGGGCAGCTGATCTTCTCTTAGTGAGACTGGCACCAGACATACTGACACTATCTCACAAAAGTGAGTACACCCCTCACATTTCTGCAAATATTTTATTTTATCTTTTCATGGGACAACAGTGAGGAAATGACACTTTGATGCAGTGTACAGTGGTGAGTGTACAGCTTGTATAGCAGTGTAAATTTACTGTGCCCTCAAAATAACTCAACACACAACCATTATTGTCTAAACTGCTGGCAAAAAAAGTGAGTACACCCCTAAGTGAAAATGTCCAGATTTGGCCCAAAGTGTCAATAATTTGTGTGGTCACCATTATTTTTCAGCACTACCTTACTTGAGCTGTGCAAGTACCACTTTAACACATCAAAACAATATTTCATTTAAAAGGGGGTTCCACACAAATTTGCAAGGAACAGTATTTCAGTCAAGTTGAAAATGTTTGGTCAATATTCTGTCAGGTGGTTAGGTCATCAAGTGAATTCAAAGTTCAAGGCCTTTTTAAAGTGTTTCTCAATATTAAGAATTTCTCAGCCACATGCAAACAGTTTTCAGCACCCAAGCCAAGAATTTGCTGAAATGACATTAACCACTTCTTTTTTCCTGAAGTTGTACTGGTAGGACTTTGTCCCACTGAAGATGAAGAGGCTACCTGCAAAAACAAAATCACAAACAGTATATTATTTTGTCAAATTATTTTAAAACAAACAGAATGTTAAATATTCAATAGAGTGAAGCTGTGACCAGCAGATTTTAAAGGGTGTCCAGTCCAGTAGTGAGGGGTGAGGGTGGGCAGAGCCCACACAAATGTACACACGCTACACATTTCATGACAGCATAAACATCACTACAAAAAAGCTCTGTTGTAATTTAATTACATTTCCAGTAGCTTAGTGGTAGCATTGTAATTTTTTTATTCAAATAGCTTTTTAGTAGCTTGGTTATTTTACTGATAAAGTAGTGACACAGAGTCTCTCTTTATCTACATATTGGCTCCGAAGTAACATTGTTTCTTTTTAAAGTTTTATCTGTAAGCTCATCCAGCGGAGAAAAGGAAAAAAGAATTAGCGCCTTCCAGTCAATAACATCTGAGAAAAAACATGTATTGTTTTATAGCAGTTTAGGCCTTGTCTTACTTATGTAAGTCCACTTATAGGAATGCCTTTCCTGAAAATCTTGCTTCAAAACTTCGAATTAACTGACTTTGCCTCCTTGCAAGTTTAAATGGTAATAAATATAAAATAAAACATTTGAACACATGCTGAATTGTTTTCATCAACATTTAATAACATAATCTAAGACACAATAATTCAGCAAGTAACCATCATTGGTATTTTAACAAATAAGTAATTTTGTTTTTTTAAACAAAAATTAACACAATTTTATATAAAGAAAATCATAAAGTAATACACAAGAATGGAAGAAATTAAGCTTTGAAACTCAAAATTTTCCTGCAGGACAGAAAGTAACAGTTGCCTTTTTGTGCTGAACTCTGTTTGCATTTCACAGCTCATTCCCACATAAGATCACAACCATAAACTTTCCCTCAAATTTTTACCCTGTAACTTGAAGGCAGCATCAACTCTTCTGGGGATTCCAGGCCAGTCAGTCTGGATGAGTCGGGGAAAACCAGGGTCCATTTTTCTGCTGTCCTCGTCATATCTGAAGTTAAATCATTCATTCAAATTATTTTTTGCAAAATCATAGGATTTGTTTTTTGTTTTTTGCACATATCTATTTTCATAGGCAAGTCTATCTGTTGACACATAATATAAATATAATGCAATTTAAAGAAGATGCAGGATTTTGTTTCATGAAAAAAGATAGTTTGTTACCTATAATAAATGTCTCCTATAAAGAAAACAGTTTTTCCATATTCAGGGATGTGCACTGCGGCATCAATCTTCTGGACTCTAGAGGAGAAGCCATATTCATAGATGGAGCCAGTTTGAATTTGCATCTTAAGTTGTTGAACCACCCAGTACTTACGACCTGGACAAAACATAGTTGTGTCACTGCATTTGGGTCTATAAAAAACAGCAACAAACTTCAAGCACAGCCTAACTCTCTAAGTTTCTTGCATAAACTTGTAAGACTTAAAATGCACAAGGCTGTAATTTGGGTGCAGTGTTGTGTTCTCCAATTGCAAATCAAGCCTTGTCATGCTGACAAGATCTAAGTGATGGTTTACAGACTGCTCATTACTCTACCAGTGAAAATGTACACCACGCCTTTGGCATGGATGTCATAAGCAGCATCAACATGAGAATTAGTGCTGGGTAAAAACATGCTGCTAGGGCTTTCTCTCAGGCGATTCCAGTATGTTGGCTTTGTTGTTCTCATCCACATGTACCTGGATTGGGGCAAAGAGGACACTCAGCAACTTCTCAGACATATTGAGGCACTCTTGGAATAATCATCTGAAATACAAACCTGTTTTTAAAAAAATAAATTTCATTCGAAACCATGACTACTGCATCAAAATGCAGCTTTTGGTCACACTTTTTAGGTGGTTGGGTTTCTTCTTTTCTTGAGGGTTTTCCTAAGATGCATGGGAACAGAGTGTATTCAGTTTTGCATGTTAATCATGGTTCACTTTCCACTCATCTAATATTTCTATTTTGTGAAAGTAATTATCCAGTATTTTGTCCCTCACCATACAGCGTTTGTATCCCAAGAATATCATCTTTGGACAGTGAGTACTGTGTATTACTCTGATGCCTGTAACTGGGGTACATGATAGCAGAGGGGTCTCGAGAATGAGTCAAACCCAGTGAGTGGCCGAGTTCATGAGCTGCCACAGCGAACAAGCTGTAACCTGAAATGTGATAACAAATGATAAATGTCAGTATAGCTGAAAGGTAGTTTACTTGGACCTTCAGAAAAATCTGTCTTTAAAAGATTTCAAAATGTTGAACAATTGTGGTTTGTGGTGAAATCTAAAGTATTACACCGTGTAGATTTCAGCCTACAGTGAAGCCCTTTGCCTCCAGCTGTGACACTAATAAAATAAGTGTAACAAAAGGAGTCATGTTATAGCTTGAAAGAAAAAGCATTGATTGCAAAATCTAAATAAGTTATTAAAGGTGAAGGATCATTGTGCAGAGGGTCACCCACTCTTCCAGGACAACCATGCATCATTTTTATTATATGCCAAAGAGGTGAAATATATGTTAGAAAATCCTGTGTGTTGTCTGATGAAACAAGCAGAAACTTGCAAAAGTCAGTTTGGCACCGGCAGGCATTTTATTCTGAAGACAGCAGACACTTATGGGGTCTCTCACCACTCTTGAAGTAATAAGCTTCAAGAATGCACTGCTCATTGTACCAGAATGAGTAGTGCCATGTTTTATATCCTTACATCAAAATCTTTAAACACAGTACGGTGTTCGGTCTGTAAATTTTAATCATGGATAAATCATGGATGTAATAAATTTAATCATCAGCCTGTCAGTTAAAGTTCAATCTGGAAGTTACCCAGTGACTACTGCGAAAGGGCAGTTGGCATCCAGGGAAGACTAGAGGACAGCCAGGAGAGACTGGATGACCGCAGGAAAGTCTGCATTGGGAGTGGCAGGCTAGTTACCTTAACCACTAGTCCCCGCAAAGGGACACCCTAAAACTGAGTACAAAGGCAAATAAAGGAAGACAACCCGACGGCCCTCCAAGAGGTGGGGTGGAAGAAGGGCCAACACGGACGTATTTCTTGGTATCGACCGGAATGGACACAGACAAGGAGATAAAGGTTTTGAGGAAATGCAGGCGTGGCTGGGAGAAGGTGACCACTTTCAGAGGCTTACGGATCCACCAGGGAAGAATGGGGTGTGAAGTGGGAGGCCAGCAGCAACATTGCACTGCAACCGCAGGTCAGACAAGAGGAACCCAAAGCCAGGTCGCAAACCACAGCGCTGAGGGATCCACCGTTGCTGAGGGGAGGCAGGTGGAGGAAACAAGAGGGCCCACGGGGGATGCATATGCCCCAGAGAGTGGAACCAAGAACAGTCAACCCAAGACACCAACAAACACCATCAACCAGGAGCCAGGCTGAAGAACAGAGATGAGAAAACCTGGGAGGAGGCAGTTGGTCAAATGGCCCAAAGCAAAGGAGGTGGCAGTTTGGCAGCAGCTGGACAAGGACCTCAGCCTCATCCTGGAGCACTCACTGCGTGGCCAGGTGGAAACCAAGCTGAACTGCATCGGAGACATACTGTACGAGGAGTGCAGAGGCAGGTTTGGAGTGTTGGCTGAGAAGCGACAACTGAGGCCAAAAGCAGAAAGGGAGGAGGGAGAGAGAGATCGAGCAGCTGGTGAAGAGGCAGCGTCAGCTCCGTAAGCAGTGGAGGAAGGCCAATGAAGAGGAGAGGGAGGGCCTGAAGCCACTGTGGGAGGAGCGGAAGGAAGATCTTGCCAACCTGCGGAGAGCAGAGCGCATTCGCAAGCGCAGAAAGCGGAAGGAGAGAGAGAGGAGTAACTTCTTCAGAAACCCCTTCAAGCAGGCAAGGCAACTGCTGGAGGACAAGAGAAGTGGAAAGCTGGAGATCACCAAGTCAGAGCTCAAGAGTTACATCAGAGAGCAGTATAGTGACCCAGCGAAGTCAATCCCACTGGGCTCACCAGGTTATGTTCCTTGCCCAGCCCTTCCTGCCTTCCTGTGGGTTGGAAGAACCAAGTCATCCCGTCAGAGTGGCAAAGGGCAGTCACGGTCTTCATCCCGAAGGAGTCGAACTCCAGTGCCATCAGCCAGTTTAGGAGTATCGCTCTCTTGAACGTCGAAGGGTAGATATTCTTTTCCATCTTGGCAAAGAGGCTGACCAACTACCTCATGAGAAATGGGTATATTGACACCAGCTGCCAGAAAGCAGGCATGCCAGGATTCCCAGGATGTGCGGAGCACTCGGCTGTGATATGGGAGCAGATCCAAAAGGCAAAAAGAGAGCGAGGCGACCTGCATGTTGTGTGGCTTGACCTAGCCAACGCATACGGATCTGTCCCCCACCAACTCATCGAGTTTTCCTGGGAATTCTTCCACGTCCCAGTCTGCATTAGAGTCCTGGTGGCCAAGTACTTCAAAGACCTCCAGTTGTGCTGCACCCACCAGGACTTCACCACAAGCTGGCAACAGCTGGAATGGGGCATTGCCATGGGTTGCTCCATCTCTCCCATCCTGTTTGTTTTCGAGATCATCCTCATAGGGGCAAGGAAGATGGTTGGAGGAGTGAAATTACCATCAGGGCAAAGACTTCCACAAGTGAGAGGCTACATGGACGACATCACCACCATTCTCCAGACAGCAGCATGTACATCGAGACTGCTGAAGAGGATTGACGAGCTTGTGGGATGGGCAAGGATGAAGATCAAACCCTCCAAATCACGTAGTCTGTCCCTTAGGAAAGGGGTCAGAAGCAACCACACCATCTTTGTCGCAGGCGGTGAGGAGATCCCCTTGCTGGCGAACCAACCTGTCCGTAGTCTCGGCCGAACCGACATGGCAGAGCTCTCCGACAGGCAGATGGGGGAGACAGTGAGAACACAGCTTGCAGACGGCCTGGTCAGGATCAATCAGAGCCAGCTCCCGGGCAAGTACAAGGTGTGGTGCTATCAGTTCGTACTGTATCAACAGGTGATGTGGCCTCTGAAAATGAGTGAGATCCCCTCCTCAGTGGTGAGCAAGATGGACGGGCTGGCAAACTCGTACATCAGAAAGTGGCTGGGACTGCCAAGAAGCCTTTCAGAAGTAGGCCTCTTTGGAAAAAAAATGCTGCAGCTGCCACTGCGCTCCATCGACGCAGGATACAAGCAGGAGAAGGCCCGCCTTGTGCTAGAGCTCAGGGAATCAACTGACCAGCTGGTGAGAGCAGCAAGAACCCAAGTAAGAATGGGAAGGAAGTGGAAAGCCCAGGAAGAGGCTGACAAGGCAATCAGCAGGCTGAAGTACCTTGAGGTCGTCGACAGAGTCCAGCAGGGTCGATCAGGCCTTGGAAGGGGTGAGGCACCCCTGTTCTGGTCGAAGGCGTCCAAGGAACAGCAGAGAGCCATGGTGGTGGCAGAAGTGGCGAAGGCTGAGCAGGAACGCCTCGACATCAAGGCAGTGTCTCAGAGCCGGCAAGGAGGTTGGACGTCATGGGAAGGAGTCACCGACAGACCCATATCATGGTCCGATCTGTGGAAGATCCCCCAAGCCAGACTCAGTTTCCTGATCAGGGCAACGTATGACACATTACCTTGTCCCCGAAACCTCCACCAATGGTACGGTGCTGAAGAGACCCGCCCCCTATGCAGCACTGTCAATGCAAGCCTTCAGCATATCCTGTCGGGCTGCAAGACAGCTCTTTCACAAGGCCGATATAGGTGGCAACACGACCTGGTACTGAAGAAGCTAGCAGAGGTAGTGGAGTCATGCAGACAGGAGGCCAACAGCAGACCACTGGTTCCAGCAATGCATGCTGTCCAGTTTACCAGGGCGGGAGAGAACTTCAATATCCCCAGCAGGAGAGATACCACAGGTCTCCTCTCACCCAGAAGTGCGTGGAACATAAGGGTCGACCTGGGAAATCAGCTCCAGTTCCCCAGGGAGATTGTACAAACATCGCTCCGGCCAGACTTGGTAGTGTGGTCAGAAGCTTGCAAGACCGTCCTGCTGGTGGAGCTCACCTTGCCATGGGAAGAGAACTTGGAAGCTGCCCACGAGTGAAAACACGCTAAGTACACAGAACTGGCGGTGGAGTGCAGGGAGGCTGGCTGGAAAACCATCACTTGCCCTGTGGAGGTGGGGTGTAGGGCTTCATAGGAGCCTCAACAGCTCACCTACTCCGCGATGTGGGATGCAAAGGAGCGGTGCATCGGAAAGCCATCAAAGAACTGGCTGAGGAAGTAGAGAAAGGCAGCTTCTGGCTGTGGTTAAGGAGGAAGCACAGGAGTTGGGGGCCAAACAACACCTAGGGCATCAGCAGGGGGTGGTAGGTAGAGATCCCAGCCATCGCTCCGCCACCATGAGATGTACTGGGGTTAAAGGAGCAAAACATCTATGACTGGTGGTCCCCAGCTGATGACCCGCTTAGGCCCATAGGTGTCACACCTGCACAAAAGGAACTGGTGGAGGTGCGTCAGGCAGAAATGCCCAGCGGGCAGACCATCAGCCTGTCAGTTAAAGTGGTGTAACTACACTACAATGATTACCTTTATCAGTCTTATCTGTTTTATGGTCATTTATTGAATTAAGTCATTAATCTTAATATAAGACCAACCTCTCTGTCCATGGTTGTTTCTGCTAATTCTACCATAATAACTACATAATAACTATATTGAGAGAAAAATGATAAGGACAGATTTACGGATGAGCTGTAGCCATAAATTGATCAATATCATATCTATTTATTTTTTCTCCTTTGTCTCTGCCAACTTCTCAATTTCTCTATCTGCATCTTTCTTTCTACTCTCACACTCCCAACACAGCTTTAGCAGATTGATGTCAAACATGGGTTTGGTTCTGCTTAAGAATTCTTGCCTGCCAAATAGAAGGTTGTTTAACTTGCTACCGTTACTTTTGGTAAATTGCGCAAAGGGGCGTCGGTGGCGCAGCTGGATAGTGCGCTTGGTCAGTGATCGGGAGGTTGCAGGTTCAAGCCCAGCTCCGGGGCAACACATGGCGATGTGTCCTTGGGCAAGACACTTAACCCCAAGTTGCTCCCACTGCTGCGTCAGTGGCGTGTAAATGGGCATGAAAGGGCGTGAAAGTGTTAGCTGATACTGATGGATAACTAACATAGAAACTCTGAACCATCAGTGAGCGAATGTGAGAGCGAATGGGTGTGAATGGGTAAGTGTGACCTGCGGTGTAAAGCAGCTTTATGTAGTCAATGACTAGAAAAGCGCTATATAAGCTCAAGTCCATTTACCAAAGTGCTGCACTCATGGTGGATTAATGGGGTCTTTAAAAATAAAACAATGATAAATAGGCCCTCCAAATAAACACTGACTGACGGAATGACTGAGTTTCTATCACATTAGAATTATCAGGCTGAATATAAAAGAAACAATCTCTCTCCAGTGGCATTTTTGGCATGTGGCACAGCACTGTTGTGTGCAGGCCTGATGCATCTATGGCTCTGTGAGGAGTAAATGGGCTGAGACATAATTGCTGCTTGATCACTCTGTAATATTTTGCATCATGATGGCATTTTTTGCATAGAAAAGAAAAGGAAAGGAAATTTTCAACACTGGCATGGAAAGTTGAAAAATTAAGTGAGGCGTGTGGTTAGTCGAGAACACTTCTATGCATTATTTCTGCTGTGACTTATTAATCAAAATGAATGTGATTTTCTGACAGCCCCAGTATATTCACACATCCAAAGCAAGAAAATTCACTCAAATTTTGACAGAGGATGAAGGTGGAATGACTCTGCTTCATTTGTAAAAAAAAATTAAGTCTATCCTGTGCTAAATATTGACAAACCTATAGGCTTTTAAGGACAAATGTCTGTTTTGACTCTTTGGCTGATGCTTTGCTAAATTAAATTCATTCATTGATTTTATTTATCGTGTCTTTTAGAATAACCTGTCTTCCCTGCCGTCCATGTTTCATCCTCATCAAAGTGCACATCTCCTCCCATCCCCTCTCCTGGCTGAAAAGCATGAGCCAGCACACCACGGGGACCATCAAAAGGGAAGAAATCACCATGAGCTGTCAAAGAAAAAATAAACAGATTAGAAGAAATAACATACGGACGTATGTATGTTTATTTTTGCATTTCCTTGTTAGTATTTGGATGTCATTGTTCCACCCTCATTCTTAAGAGGTGGTTTTCAGATTTACCTCCACGGGCAAAGGAGAAGACTATATCAGCCTTGCCATGGTGGACTTTGATGAACCTCAGGGGTGCTTCATCACTCCACATCTTCAGGGCCAACCTGAAGGACTTTTCCACATCCTCTTTCTTCATATCTGGAGTGTATTTTGCAATCCTGCATTCCAGTGCCAAAGATTATCACAAAATTGGGAATAAGATATAAGCATTGTTTTCTTTAATTAAAACAACAATAACAATCATAAAAGCCTTACATGTAAGTGATTGTGTGATTTTTCCATCTGGGCTTTCCGGGATAAAAGCTAAAGTTTTCAATATCCGGAACGCCACATCTTGGCCCCCTCATCATTTTTAGGGTGTCATGGTCCAGATGACCTGTCTCCTTGAGACCAAAGAAGTTTTGCATCTCCCTTATCTTCCCCTCCATGGATGTTGTGGACCGAGTCCACCGTCTTGTCACCCTGTCGCTGGGGCTCAGGTTATAAAACCTGCTGAGGTAGATCTGTTGTTTGAAAAGAGTCCAGTCACTCATGTACTCAGTCATTCAAAAGAGTTAGAAATGTATCTGAATATATTGCATCATTTGTTCCCACTACAATTTGATCTACTGTATGAATAATTTGAAATCACAGTTTAAGTTAAAAATTCAGACGCCTGGGGCTTGATGGGAATGGTATTTGCTTTAACAAGACTACCTAATTATGTAAATCCTGCAAAGATGTAGGACTAACCATCATTAATCAAACTCACAATAAATTCTCAACAGAGTAGTTACAATAATTACTGAGAGAAGTATGAATCAGATCATCGGATAATCAAAAACCTGAGTCAAGGAGCAGCAACTTTACACCAGTGAAAAAAAAAGTTTTGTTTTTGTCCAGTGACATCAATCAATGGTGTAATAGAGTAAATCTCCCACAATGCCACTAATTTATCTCAAGTCTGATCATAAAAGTATATCAGTTTGTCCAACAAGTCGTTTTCACTGTCCAACAAAATTCCTTATCTTGAATCATCATTTAAATGTGCCAGATGTCAGCATTCGGTTGGTATGACACAGCAGATAAACACCTGACACTGATCTCTTATGAAAAAAAAAAAAAAAAAAGATATACAACACATATAACCTTCAATGTTTTCTGAACAAAAAGTACCATGACTTCATTATCTTTTGCTGAAGGACAGAAGAATCAAACATTAACCTTGTTTAAAAGTGTAGAATAAAGTTTAAACACTTGAAGTTCTGTAAAACTATTAAGTTTAACTTTGAAACCTTGTAATATCTCCGTCTAATACTATAAACTGTAGGACAGTTTTGTAGCCACAAACCTCAGCCAGCTCCACATCTTCAGGCCTCAGCCCCTGTTCCTGATCGATAGGTAGAGTTAACATTCCTGCAAGCAGAGAGCCCAAACCAAGTGCCCAGAGCCAGAGTGACTCCATGTTTTAAATGCACATTTACACCAGGCTTCACATGTTTTATATGGGAGTATTCTTGTAGTTGTTAAGCAGTCACATGGCTCAAAACATACAAGCCTGTAGTTATAGCTGGGTCTACCTGCTCCAATTTTCTTGTGGTTTGTGGTTCAAAACCACCCACATCCACATACTTTGTCTAGGCTTTGTGTCTGTAATGTTTAAATATATGTGTGTATAGGTATTTTTGTAGAACCCAGGAGCCAATCAGGCTGGTTGTTGATTCTTTACTTTCTAATGTCATGTTGAAACCTGCAACCATAATGTGGAAAACCCCATTTACTTTTATCTGTCATCATGTCCATTTTCATACCTTAGCTCAGCAGAATGTTAATTAAAACTACAAAACCATTTGTGTTGCTCAGCAGATACTTGGAGCACTTTGATGCAGGCAGCATGTATGAATATACATGCAGTATAAGCAATATGGACTGACACACACACTCACACTTTGTGTATATAATATATATAAATGATACAATGTAAACACAAGTCATGGATACATTGAGGATCTTTATTTGACAGCAACCAAAGCCATGAACCCCCCCCCCCAAAAAAAAAAACAAAAAAAAACTGAAACCAGTTCTTTTGTTTTGTCATATTCAATTTCTTTAAAGTTTATATGCATAATGCACATCTATGGATTGAAAGTATTTCTGCATCCAAGCCAGGAATTTGCTTTCTCAACTCCGACAACATATTTCTGGGTGTAGTTGTATTGGTAGACTTCTGGTCCAACAAAAAAGAAGAGGAAACCTAAGAAGAGAAAAACATCTGGAATACTTCTGAATTTTATTGGTGATATCAATGACATTGATTGTGCTGATGCTGATGCTGATGTTGATGATGATGATGATGATGATGATGATAAACATATCTCTGAACTTGGATTACAAGTTTTGCAGACAGTTGAAACCACTCTAAATCATATGGAGGCCTTTAATTGGTTAAGATGGAAAATTACACCTTCACAGTAATCACAGAGGGGAACCACAGACACTGTGAGTTCATTCCTTTTCTAAGTTTGTGTGGCATGTTAATTGTCATTCCTTAGCTTCAACAATAAAAGTTTGCAAAAACTCCTCTTTGCCTACAAACTCAGTGAAAACATCCTGCTGTCTCTTTTTCATGTGTGTAGCTTTAAGTAGCTTTCAACAAAGTTAAGTTAAAATGCAGTACAGCAGATGATAATAATTTTTTTGGCTCACCATCTTTATAAACGGCTGCGTTTATGGTTGTGTTGACTCCAGGAAAATCCTCAGTGATGTACTTTGGGTAACCAAAATCCATAACCCTTCGATTTTCATTGTAGCTGAAAAATACACATTACAATTTTTCTGTTAAATGTTGTAACTCATAGACATGTTCTTCTTTCAAAGCAAAGACAAAATAATTATGATGAGAACAGCCACATGATCAAACTGCATAAGTCAAAATGAAGCCGTTGCTCACTTCCAGGTCCAACTGATGCAAAGGTTGTGTACAGTGTGTGGTCATTAAAAACACACAATCTGCTTCTTACAAAATTGAATTAGGAGTTCCCCAAGAAACTTTTTTGATTGAATGGTAAGAGAGAGTCTTTTAACCACCCTCTATCTAAAAAACTGGGAAGAACTTTTTTCTCGTATGATGTCCGACAACTATTGTGTGCTTAACACACCCAGGTTTCATATGATCGATCTTCAGTATGTCCATTTGTATCACAAGACCATGTTCCCTAATAAGTTAGCTGTAAAGTTTTCTAGATATCATTGTTGTTTGACCTTTCCTTTTTCAGACTGCTTTTCAGATATTGATCAAAATCCTGGAAGAAGAAGGCGTGCAGGCAGAAATAATGCTGGCCAGTGGGAACTTATTTTAGGTCTAACCCCCCTAGAGGTAATGATGACCAGTGGAAGCCTGACTCCATTACTGTTGTTAATACATTTCCCTCATTTATTTCTTTGTATATTTGCTCAATAAAACGTTTGTCACAAAAGAGATAAGTCCTAGTCAAGTTCTTAATGTCACCAGCATGATAGTGTAATGTTGTGTTTAACTGTATTCCAAATAAAGCAGAATTAATAGAATACTGACAATCTGACAATCTGAAAGTCTAATTATAACTATCATTTAATAGTTACTCATGAAAATGAACACATCTCCAGACCCAGGAACTCCCTGTTATGTGGCAGTCACACTTGTCTGGGGCCATGTGTGATGCCCCTCTCATCCCAGAAGATCCCTGGTGAGTGAGGAAATGACAAGCAGGACTGAAGTTTTTTGGTTAAGCTTCCCTGCTATGCTTTTGAGCAAACACTGTGTGGAGAGTCTGGACTGTGTTCAATGAAGGCATCTCCTCGTGGGCAGGCTTCCTGCACAGACATGCATATTGTATTCACGTTGTTTAATAACAGTAATGCTGATATTTAATATTTGAAACATTAACATAATCACTTGATTATGTGATTATTTTAGGCTTCTTTGCTAACATTTGGGCCATTAGATGTTAGAACTTTAAATTTTCAGGATTTTATACAGTATGTATAAAATCGTTCAAATAACTATACCTATTTTAAGTATAATTATTATAGATTAAAAATATATATATATATTACAAATAAAAACAGAAATTCAATAACTTGTAAATTGTACAGTTACGAGTTATGGTAAATATGTAACTGCAAAATAAAAATAAATGTATATATTTTCCAGTATGGAACGACAAATAATTTACACAAATAAGACCAACTTCCAGTTTGTGCTTCCGGTATGGGTTTGACATAAAGGGGCGCCCATGTCCCTGGGTGGAGTCTCAGCACCAAATAAGTGATAAAATGCACGAAGAAGAACAACTCCGGTGTGTTCTTCTGGTATATGCTTCAGGGCACCCAGTCCCTGCAGACGGGTACTGTTGGCTTCAAGTGGTAACTGTAATGTCTCTTTCTGCAAAACATCTTTTGCTCAGTTTTCTCTGTTAAAGGGCCAAGGTCTTGAAATGACCACCTGATCACCTGAAACTCACAACAAATTTCTCCACTTTCGAGAGAGCAACTGAATCCTGTTTGATTCAGGAGAAAAACAACGCTCATGTTTGATTTGATATTCTTTTGTCACCATGAGATGTGATTTTATTATTTCATGTTGAGTATTATTTTACCCCTATTTTGCTCTTTTAGACTCAGAGTTGTAATAGTTGTTTTTTTCTCACAAAAACCCATCAACAGTTGGGTGTTGCAAATTTATCTATGTAAAATGTATCTGACCCAAACAAGTAAACTGATAAAAAACAGTTTCTGTCAGTACATTGTTTCAAACATTTAAAGAGTCTTGAAACAGTATTTTCCTTAAACCAACACTACGTAGTTTTTCCACCCTATTATAATATTTCTAGAATCGTTGTGATGGTACATCGCTATACAACAGGTTGACAGAGGACCTCTGTCAAGGTCTGAGGGGGTCTGTATCACCTTCACTGGCACTAAGTAACTTCGATGTGGATGGTAGGAACACTTCCACATTAAAAAACTACAAATTTTTACTGCTTTGACTGCTTTATGTCATACGTCACTTCCCTCTCGAGGTGAAAGCAAAACGTTGGGAAAAGGAGAATATAAAGCAGTTTATGAATTTTTAAAACAGATTTAATGAACATAATTTAGTTGAAAGTAAATATGCACTTATTTTCCTACTGGAAATAGGGACCTCTGGCTCACACTCCTGCATAGTGGGTGGCAGTAATGCTCCTCTGACGCTGGATGCCACCCGCCATTAAACAAGAAGAAGAAGAGGAAAGCTACATGTGGTCTTGTTATCATGGCAGAAGCAGCGAAAACCAGAAGAAAAGAAATGTTTATCGGAGGAGACGAAAAAAAGAAAGCTGGAGAGTAACAAGCTAAGTGCCCAGACAGGGATAAACACTGGCCCGGCGTTCACTCACTGGCGTGAGCTGAAAGATGAGGCAGGATGTCCGACCGATGCTGATTTAGCCCTGCTACTATTAGACTTGTAAGTACCTGATGATTTATTCAAATAGAAACATGATCAGACTGTACTTTATCAGTCCACATGGTTTATTTGTCTCTCAGGATGTCCTGTCGGTTCGCTTCTCCTCCCTCTGTATGTCAGCAAACGCACGTTGGTGTGAGGCGCTCTGTTTTACGACCGTGCAGTTACACTCAACGATCATAGAGGCCCCTAGAGAGCTGAAAAGCCGGAATCTTACTTAGTGCTGCTTTAATAATATGGAATATGATATTGATATTCTGACTGCAGGACTGAGTATAAGAGCAAATGAAACAACCACATTTCACCTTGGAGGTTAAAAAAGTATTTATTATTCTAATTCTGATTCTGAACTGGAATTCATATGTTCATTTTTGCCTGCCAGGGTACCTTAATAATCACTGATGTTCAAAAAACTTTATAGTTTTGACATAGTGAGTTCTCCTGATCAAGTTCTCTCTTAGTCTAAGATTCTGTTAGCGCCCCTACCCCTTTCATTCTCCCTTTTCCCTTGAGGGTCCATTTGGCTTATTACCACAAGCCGATAGGCTTAAACTGACCAAGAAACAATGGTAGGACATCAAGGAGCTACTGGCATAGTGAAAAAGGGAGAGAAGTAATTATGGACCTTTTGTCTTGTCCATAGAAGTTCTCTATCACATGGAGGAGACATGCTGTACACACTCACAGGCATATGAAACTCAAAAAGCACAAAAGGGGCTCTTTTTATAGGTATTTCACTTTTTTTTAGGACAAAATGCTTTGTAGTGAAGTGCATGAAATGTACACCCGCTACTATGCTATAAATGTCAATTTAAATAACATACCTAGAAAAGACAGTAATATGCCCTGTCATTAATTGTCTAAAAAATAATTGCATTTTACCTCAAAATTAATTAGATTTTTGTAGCCCTGTTGTTGCCTTACCTCCAATAAATATCATGCATGAAGAAGAGTGTGCGTCCTGTTTTCACTATGTGCACTGCTGCATCAACACCCTGGACCCAGACTGGGAATCCATAGAAGTTAAGAGGTCGAGGCTTTCCCTTTACCAGAGAGCCTCTCACTGTCCAGAACATGGATTCTGGCAACACATTAAAAAAAATCAGAAAATGTTCAATTCAAGTTGATTAAACAGACAAATGAGACTAAAGTTGGAATAAAATAACGAAACACTTTTACCATAAATGAAATAGACTGTGGATCTGCGAGGCACCCAAAAGGCAGCATCAATGCTGGTTTCAATTTTTGGCATGAAGTTGGTTATAGGACCTTCTTTGATGTCGTACTGTTCATTATGTTTAATCCAAAGGTATCTTGGGTAAAATAACAATAATAATAATAATAATAATAACAATTAAAAAAAACATTGTACATTAATGTAGCAGGAAAAAAACAGACTTAAGAGACAAAAGACAGAAAAAGACTGTTTCTGTTTCCCTTTGATACCTGCACTCTATGCCTTTAAGGCTGTCACAAACCAGACTCAGAAACAAGGACGCAAATGCAGGACACCACACAGGAGTCAGATAAGCAAAATGGTTTAATGGTTTTGCCAGGCAGAGTTCAGTATACCATAGAGCAGTCAGATCAGGCTAAGGTTTCCAAACATGAGACAAAAGGTAAGATCCAAAAAATCAAGCAAGGTTTCAGAACAGCAAGACAAGACTATGAAAAGTGCTGGGATGAAGACTGTAAGGTACGACAAACTGGCACAGAACAGAGGGAGGCATGAGGTTAAATACAAGAGGTAATGAGGGGTGATGAGAAACTGGTGGGGAGGAACACTTAGCATGCAGGTGTGACAAGATGGGGACAGGGCAGACAGGAACAAACCTGGAACAGAGACATGGGATAGTAATTTCAAAATAAAACAGGAAGGACAAGACAAATGTGCAAAAACATAAAATAAAACTTAACTGACAAGGCAAAGGCAGGTTTGATTACATAGCCAAGAGAAAAGAGAGAGACTGAGACTGAGGGACAGAGTGAGATCAACACATGAATGGACTTGAGCTTATATAGCCTAGTAGTCTTTGACTACGTAAAGCTGCTTTACACTGCAGGTCACATTTACCCAGTATCAACTAACACATTCACGCCCTTTCATGCCCATTTACACGCCACTAATGCAGCAGTGGTAGCAACTTGGGGTTAAGTGTCTTGCCCAAGGACACATTGCTGTGTGTCGCACAGGGCTGGGCTCGAACCTGCAACCTCCCAATTACTGACCAAGTGCACTACCCAACTACACCACTGAGACCCCCCGTGTGGAGATGAGGTACCAAAGATGATCTTCCAGGAAGCTTTAAATTGATGAAGTATAAGCTGGGGACACAGTAATTCCTAGTTGCAAACCATGCATTGAGGACCGCTGGGTTAGAAAGCTACTTTTAGCTGCCGCTATCCTGCATCACCTGTACAGTGAAGAAGTGATGCTGTCATTGAGGTAAGTTTAGGCAAGGCAGAAGCCCCTAGAAAGCGAGGAACAAGTTTACAATTTAGAGAATGGTATTCTCAGCAATGAAATGTTTGCTTCATAAGCACTTTCTCTCTCCCTCCTCCATGCTTGTTTCCTGCCCTCTGCAACCTTGTGTTGATAAGGATACTTATCAACACAAGAGTGAAAGTAAATAAAACTAATAATATTGCCCTGCCACCTTGAAACTCTCTAAAAATTATAACATTAAAAGTCTTTTACGACAACACTGCAAGTAAAAGTTGGACTTTGTTAACATGAAGGGACATTTGAATCCATTGATAAGTGACATATGTAAGCTACATCACATTTTTGTCTTACATACAATGTGGTTGGCGGATTCAGTTTCATAATCTGTTAAATAAATGTCTTTCCCCAAACCCTGGATTTGGTTAAGGTAAGACTATCAGATTTTTTTAAGGAGGAGTAGCAAGCTGTCAGCAAATGATTTCAACTCAATAACTTATTTTTGTGTAATTTGGGCTTAAACTAGCAATCAAGCAGTTACTGTTGTAATAGCTTATGGGCCAGTGGTTTGCACTAAAAAGCCATTGGAGAACTCTTATTTGAAATCATGGATAAAAAACAATGAACATTGTTAAACAAAGGCCTACCTCAACATTAGAAATAAATGTTCCTCTTTAGGACCCTGGGGAGTGAGAGTTTGCCTTGTGGTGTGTTAAATTGGAAGTAGTAACTTGTAGCTCTGGTCAAAGTAAACCCAAAGTTGAGTGAACACAACAACACATGTAACTACTGTTTACGTAAGTAGTAGATAGCATGAATTCTGTCGGGGTGGTGAGATTAATCCGACTTTCCGAGTTGGAGATCTGACTTGACGGGGGTTTCTGATTAAAATTCTGACTTGGAGCTTGGAAATTCCAATATTCGTGTACAACTGGTCTGGAACGAGGCATTTAGTCAAAACACACATATGCACACATAGGCTCTCAATGCGCACTGCAGAGAGCACGGTAAAGCACAGTCAATGACATTAATCCTCTGTTTTACCGGCGATGTTTGTCCCCTTATGCTGGGAAAGTTGGGGGGGGGGGGGGAATCAGTGTCACTATGAATCTGAGGGGGACATATACCCCTCCCTAGTGCCGTCTGTGCCCATGCTTGCACAGTTCAGTATAGACTCAATTTAGGCCACACGTGAAAGCTGGAACTCGATCCTGGGTCTTTCTGCCACCTGGAGTTTGTCTCATTGTCCCCCTACAATACAGGTATAGACTATCTTGTTACATTAGCCCAGTAAGTTTTTAACGTTTGGATCTTAACCCCATGGGAGGTCCCCAGAGGTTGCTAGGAGGGTTAAAGCAATTTAGAGAGTTTGATCCACATGATAACATCATGCAGTTACTGCAGATTTGTTGGTCGCACATCCACAATGAAAGTCTTCTGTTCTGTCACATCCTAATTGTGCTGTTTTGGAGTATAGTGCAACTGGAGTATAGTGAACTCATTTTCATGTTCACTAAAACAGTTTCAGAAGATTTGAGCTTTGATACAATGGGCCTGATCTACTAAAGGTTTGCGTGTATAAAAACATGTGCAAACTTAATAGCGCACACAAAGCTGATCTACTGACAGGGTGCACCGAGGATTGCGTCTGTCAAATGAGCAAAATAGAACGCGCAGTCCATTTAGCATGTTTGCCTTCATGAACATGCAGAATACATGCAGATGATCAGATTGCGCAAAATACTGGGAGGAGGAGATGCAAATGTGATCATTTAGCACCCACAATGTGATTTATCAAACCCACAACTGATTGCGCGTGGTGTTTTTGTGTCTAAATTTAGCACATTTGAAAGGCAGTTGCAAAACGGGCACAGCATTATGCACAGAGGGCTGTGGTCATTATGGCAAGAAACAGGGGTTGCATTAACTGAATATCTTCCATCATTGACTGTGTAAGAGCCATATTCTTGTTTTTGTTTTGGGTCAAGTTGTGAATCATTTTCATTTTTGTGCCACTGGGTGTCGCTGTCCTATTGCTTAGGGCATATATATATACAAGTATGTAATTTGTCATTGTATGAGTGTGTTTGACCCATATGGGCATATGGGCATATGGTTTTTGACCGCAATGGCAGCAGGCGGTGTGGAGAGATCTCGGCTTTATGGTTTGTTTGTACTTCTTCTCAAATGAATGGACCATTTGAAACTGTATTAACGACCTGGTGCTGCAATAAATGGATTTTGTTATGCCGCAAACTAAGTCAATCTTGAAGAACTTCTTGAAACAACAAACGGTATAGTATTAAATTAATACGACAGTAAGCGTGTCAGCCAAGTCTATCCTGGGAGTCAAAACACATTGGCAGCTTTATTATTGGACTAAAGCTTCTATATACTGAATTTTTTGATGGCTGTCTGTCATTATGATGGATGGGAAAGAGGGGGATGATTCTGTGTGCCATCATACTGATGCAGACACATGCATAAAGTAAACCTCTCTGTTTTGTGTTCTACATTGTGGAGGAGGTCAATTTACCAGTGTAAAAAAAAACTTCACAGCTGGAATCACTCCGTTTGTCACTCAGAGCTGACTGTATTGCACTCTCCATGTACTGACGGCGAGTTTAGGAGCTGTCAGTGCGTAAAAGGCAAGAGGCGGTCTTTGTGTACGTAACTGTAAGACTGCTCTTCACATGAGAGGTTAGTGGTGATGAAGCTGTGTTACTATGTGAATGCTGTGATTTAGATTATGTTTAACTGTAATCAGAAAAGGAACATTTAAAATGATGGATACAAATATGGCATGAGGGAAAAGTGACAACCTTCTCTGTCAAAATGACAGACAACAAAAAAAGGTTACTGCAAGTGTGTTCATTTGCCTCTAATTCCATGGCTTCATACTTCGTTTTTCATTTACGGCCATTCCGCTCTCCCAAACTGTCCATGGTGACAGCCGGTAGCACATGCAAAATCCTCATTTAAGAGGGCGGTCCACACCACTTTTGTGCCTGTTATGAATTGCGCACACAGTCATAGTAGATCACCTGCAACACGCTCACTAATAGCACGTGCATTTTTTAGTTTACACATGCAATTTAGCACTTGTTATTTTGGATCTTAGTAGATCAGGCCCAATGTGCGTTATCCTACTGAAAGTAAGGCCATCAGGTGATGGCTACACATAAAGGGATTGGGCATGGTCAGCAAAACTTCTCTTGTAACACTGACATTTAAACAATGCTAAATTGGTGTTAAGGGGTCCAAAGTGTGGGGCCCCTTAATACCAGGACAGATTCATGCTTTCATGTTTTTTATGTCAAGCTCTGACCCCACCATCATACTAGTGCAGCAGAAATTTATACTTATCAGATAAGGCAAACTTTTCCAGTATTCTGTTGACCAATTTGGTAAGACTGTGAGGGTTGTAGCCTATTCTTCCTGTTCTGAGTTTACAGGAGTTGGACCCCAGTGTGTTCCTCTGCTGCGGTAGCTCATCAGCTTCAAATTTTGTGTTATGCATGTCTCCTGCACACCCTTGTCAGAATGAGTGGCCATTTGAGTTGCTGTTGCCTTATTATTTCCAACCACTCTGGCCATTCTCCTTTGTATTCTGGCATCAACAAGGGATATTCAGCCTAAAGATGCGTTCACACCGAACACGATTTGGACAACCAAGACGAACACTCTCCATGAAAAGTCAATCTACAGCCGTGATGGGGCTCTCAAGTGATGTGACAGACCCGACCTGGGTGACTTGTTCATGCTACAGAATGCTTTGGAATTTGAACTTTTCAGGCAACGTTGCATGTGGCTGTGCTGCAACAGCCAATCAGTGTTGTGTGGGTGTGTGACGACACCTGTGACAGAACTGTTTTTATTTCAGCTCACATTAGAATGACAATCCATCTCTTTGTGGGAACATTAGTTACTGAGAACATTAGTTCCACCTAGACTGGACCTCAGAGAACTCCCTACTCGAGGTGCAGCTGACAGACCAGCATCTACGAGCAGCTGCTGGAAGATGAGTGAAAAGGATACAGTTGGAAAAATGTCAGCTAATACATACAAATATATGATACATGATATGACATGATCGCGGTGAAACTCAGGCTGGCGTGACGTCACTGAGCGACTCAAAAGTGCCAAAATGAGCTATTTTATGGACATGTGACGCAACCTGGGTGCGAGACGAGAAATTGGTCACCAAGTCGCGTTTGGTGTAAACCCACCTTAAGCAGTGACCCTTGCTGGATATTTTGAGTGTGAAAATCCCAGTAGATCAGCAGTTATATAAATAACCAGCTTGTCAAGTTCAAAGTCACTAAAATCACCTTCCTTCCTCATTCTGATGCTCTGTTAGAAATCCACTACATCGTCTTGACCATGTCTACATGCCAGAGCATGTGAGCGGAGTGGAGCGGTGAAATTTCCCGTTCCTCGCTCACAGAGCTGTTCTTTGCACCCGCTCCTCTGCTCAGAGGGGATGCGCGCCACTCCACTCGTTACCGCTTCGCCACTCACTCAAATTTCTACCTGCCCCACTCAAATCACTCACTGCTCACTCTACAAAAAGACAGAAGCGCAATGCACTCACTGGATAAAATGAAATTAGACGATTGCAGGACCTGCACTGAGGTCTGACAGCTTTTGCGCTTTCCGCGGTGCTGATCCGAGTTGTCAACATCCAATTTCCGACAGAAAACATTGTGGGTGGCTGAACAATTAATTACATGCAGATGCACTCTGTGTGAGACATGCTTCAGACACTTGGTGTAAGCGGTACAGAAGCGAAATTGGAGCGGGATGGAGCAAAAGATAAGGTGCTGCTCCAGCTTTTTAAAAAAAAAAAAACGCTCCACGCTCTGGCCAAATTCCATCCGCTCATGCTCCCTGCTCGCTGACGCTCTGCTCCTCTCACATGCTCTGCTACATGCTGAGATGTATGAGCTGCTGCTCTGTGATTGCTTGATTAGTTATTTGTGTTAGCCAGAAGCTTAACGGCAGTTCTTAATAAAGTGGCCTTGAGTAGTATGTTTTACTTTCTAATGCAAAAATGAAGGCACATCGTAAGTAATGAACGAGTGACAAAAAGGAAAAGTAGACAGTGTTCCCTTTGTTGCTCTTGAGGATGAAAACAACATGAGTTTAGTTTTCTCTACATTGAGAACAAGTTGCAGCTGGCGAAGCTGATCTTGGACTAGATCAAAAGCATGCTGAAGATTTACAAAAGCTAGTGCAGGTGTAGGTGCACAGCAATAAATAACGGTACCATCAGCACAGAAATGAAAATTAACATTTGGAACATTCTGACTCAGGCAGTTGATATAAATAGTAAACAAGAGCGGTCCCAGAACTAAACCTTGAGGTACACCTTTATGTATTTGTACCTCAGATGTGACATCCTCTGACTGAACAGCCTGGGTTCTGCCAGTAAGGTAATTTGCAAACCATCTGATTGCATGCTCAGAGAACCCAGATGCTTTTAAGTGGTCTACAAGGATACTGTGATCCACAGTGTCAAAAGCCTTGGAAAAATCAATAAAAAGAGAAAAGCAACACTGTTTGTTGTCTAAGGCTTCTAAGACATCATTCACTACCTTCAAAGCAGCAGTAGTAGTGCTGTGGTTTTTCCGAAAACCTGACTGAAACAGAGACAGAAGAGAATTTGAAGCCAGGAAATCTTTCACCTGGTCACTGACCAATGTCTCGAGCACCTTAGACAATACAGGGAGTTTTGAAATAGGTCTGTAGTTATTTAAATCTGCTGAATCACCTCCTTTGAAAAGGGGGATTACAACGGCTGATTTCCAGACATCCAGGATTTTATTACCACTTAGATGTTATATGACCCAGAGATGTTTAATAGTGGGACCCAAAGCTCAAGGAAGGAGGGGTTACTGGCCTCCTCAGTAACCCCCCCCCCCCCAAGGGACGTCACCCGACGTCCTTCCGTGCTCATCAGGAGGCTCTGCGTAGAAGTCCCGGAGCAGCAACTCATTCAGGATAAGCTTGCGGGGAAGCCAGTAACGGTCCTTCGGACCATACCCTTCCCAATCGACGAGGTACTGGAAGCCCCTGACGTCCAAGACCTTGGAGACCACGAAGGCAGGGTGGTCATCGATGAGAAGAGGGGGTGGGGGGGACTCGGCCGGAGGGCTGAGCTCACTGGTAGACACCGGGTTGAGGAGGGAGACGTGAAAGGTGGGGTGGATTTTCAGGGAAGTAGGAAGCCCGAGTCTCACAGCAGAAGGATTAATAATTTTCTCAACAGGAAAAGGACCAATATAGCGGGGAGCAAGCTTACGTAAGTCCACCTGAAGGGTAAGGTCAAGGGAAGAGAGCCGAACCATTTGCCCAGGCTGGTAGACCGGAGCAGGGGAGCGAAGCCGGTCGGCGAGCCGCTTGTTCCGCTTCGCCGTGTTGGAGACGGCCGTCCTGACAGTCTTCCAAACCTCCTTGACACGACAGAGGTGCTCCCCAAATGAGGGGATGGAGACTGCTGCTTCCTATTCCGGAAAGAGGGGGGGGTTGGAAACCATAACATGCCATGAAAGAAGACATACCAGTAGCTGAACAGGAGAGGGAGTTATGGGCCTATTCGATCCAAGGTAGATGTTCACTCCAAGAGGCCGGGTGATGCGCGGCAGCACACCGGAGGGCACTCTCAAGATCCTGGTTGGCCCGCTCAGTCTGGCCGTTGGTTTGGGGATGGAATCCAGAAGAGAGGCTGGCTGCTGCGCCCAGAGCCCTGCAGAATTCTTTCCACACCCAAGAGGAGAACTGGGGACCACGTTCTGAAACAATGTCTATAGGGATACCATGGAGCTTGAAGACATGAGAGACTAGGAGGTTAGCTGTTTCCAGGGCAGAGGTAGCTTAGTCAAGGGAATGTAATGGACAATCTTGGAAAAGCGATCTATAACTGTTAAGATGACTGAGTTACCTTGCGATGGGGGAAGTCCAGTGACGAAATCCACAGCGATGTGAGACCAGGGATGGCTAGGGATGGGTAAAGGGTGCAGTAAACCAGCAGGGGACTTGTGAGTGGCCTTACCTTGGGCACAGACTGAGCAGGCAGCGACAAAGCCGCGGATGTCTCGAGCCATATTGGGCCACCAGAAAAGTTGCCGGATGAACTGCAGGGTGCGGTTAGAACCAGGATGGCAGGTCAATTTGGATGAGTGTCCCCATTGCAGTACCTCCGAGCGAGCTGATTCTGGGACGAACAGCCGATCAGGGGGTCCAGTGCCCAGATCAGGTTGGGTCCTCTGAGCGTCCCTCACAGTCTGCTCAATTTCCCACCTAGCTGCACCATTGACACAGGAGGAAGGGAGGATGGTAGTGGGCTCTGAGGACTAGGAGGGGGGAGAGAAGACCCTGGAGAGTGTGTCAGGCTTGGCATTCTTGGAACCAGGTCGATAAGAGATGTTGAAATTGAACCTGCTTAGGTATAGGGACCACCTAGCCTAGCGGGAATTAGCCTCTTAGCTGTGCGTAGATAAGAAAGGTTCTTGTGGTCTGTCCAGATGATAAATGGAAGCTCGGAACCCTCGAGCCAGTGTCTCCACTCTTGAAGAGCCCCCACCACCGCTAGTAGCTCCTTGTTGCCCACATCATAGTTCCTCTCAGCTGCTGTTAGTCGGTGAGAGAAGAAGGCACAGGGGTGGAGCTTTTGGGTCTTGGGGTCACGCTGAGGGAGGATGGCTCCAATGCCAGAGTCTGAGGCATCCACCTCAACCACAAACTGGAGTGAGGGGTCAGGATGGAGAAGGACAGGGGCCTCCGTGAAAAGCTGTTTAAGCTTGTTGAAAGCTGCTTCGGCCTCTGGAGACCAGGTGAAAGGGACCTTAATGGAGGTGAGATGAGTTAAGGGGGATGCCACCTTACTGTAGTTTCTAATAAAGCAGCGGTAAAAGTTAGCAAAACAAAGGAACCGTTGAAGGTCCTTGCAGTTGGAGGGAGTGGGCCACTCAGCTACTGCCTGGATCTTGCTGGGGCCAGGGCGGAGTTGGCCCGCCTCAATTATATAGCCCAGGAAGCTAACAGACGGGGAATGGAACTCACATTTTTCGGGCTTGACGTAGAGCCTGTTCTCCAACAGGCGTTGAAGGACTTGGCGAACATGTTGTTCGTGTTCATGGGGGGACCTGGAAAAGATGATGATGTCATCTAGATAAATGAACACAAACTTATTTAGCATGTCCCTGAGCAGGTGGTTCATGAGGGACTGAAAAACTGCTGGGGCATTGGTGAGTCCGAAGGGCATTACAAGGTATTCGAAGTGACCTAGGGGTGTGTTAAAGGCCGTCTTCCACTCATCTCCTTCCCTAATCCGGACGAGGTGGTAGGCATTCTGAAGGTCCAGTTTGGTAAAGACCTGGGTGTGACAGAGTGGCTCAAAGGAGGGATCTATGAGTGGAATGGGGGACTTATCCTTGACCGTTATGTCATTGAGGCCACAGAAATCAATGCAGGGTCGGAGAGAAGAGTCCTTTTTCTCCACAAAGAAGAATCCTGCACCGAGAGGAGAAGAGGAGGGACGGATAATGCCAGCAGCAAGTGATTCATTTATATAGTTCTCCATGGCCTCTTTTTCAGGGCGAGACAGATTGTAGAGTCGACTGGAGGGGAGAGGAGCACCAGGGAGTAGATTTATGGCACAGTCATAGGGCCGATGAGGAGGTAGAGAACGTGTCTGATCTTTGCTGAAAACTTGAGCCAAATCGTGGTAAACTGATGGGACATTAAATAAATGAGGAGTTGGAAGAAGGGATTTGGGAGGCTGAGTTGCTGGAATGGCTAAATGGAGGCAAAGAGAGTGACAATTTGTGCTCCAGCTAACTATAGAAGAATGGGCCCAATAAGCATGCGGGCTGTGAAGTTTTAGCCAGGGGATACCTAGGATAACTGGAGAATGAGGAGAGGGAATGACAAAAAAACTAATAGTTTCTGTGATTTCCCGAGATTAGGAGGGTTAAGGGGATGGTCTTGTGAGTGACTGAAGCAATGAGCCGTCCGTCCAGAGCCTCCACTCTCTTGGGCTGAAGGAGTGATTGTAAAGGGATCTGATTAACCTTAGCGAATTCCTCATCGATAAAATTATCATCAGCTCTAGAGTCCAGAAACACAGGGGTCTTAATAGAATTGAGGGACCAGATGAGAGTGGAAGGGAAAGAAACTCTGGGTGAGGAGCTGGGGAATGAAGAGGTACGACTCACCACTATGCTCCTCTTTAGTGATGAGTCCGCCCTTTTTGGCTGATTAGGACAGGCAGGAAGTGAATGACTGCTTTCTCCAGTATAGACACAACTGTTCCTCCAGGCGTCGCTGTATCTCCTTGTGGCTCAGGCGGGTCTTTCCAAGCTGCATGGGCTCCTCCGAAGCAGCAGGGGGAGGCGGAGCGGTGACAGGAGGTGAGGCATAAGGAAAAAGTATGGGAGAACCTTCATGACCAGGAGGGGGAGCTGTCCCGCGAGATTTCCCAGCCCTCTCCCTGACTCTCTCTCTCAAATGATTACCTATTTTAATACTTAAAGTGATTAAACTCTGAAGAGAAGTGGGTTCATCCCTAGTCGCCAATTCATCTTTCAAACTGTCTGATAACCCCTTAATAAATACCGCCTTAAGAGCCTGTTCATCCCAACCACACTCCTGAGCTAAAATTTGAAAATCTACTGAATAGGAGGCAACGGACTGTGAGCCCTGAGTGAGGGACAGGAGACGTTTAGCGGCCTCTTGTCCCTGGACGGGGTGATCAAAGACCTGACGTAACTGAGCAGTGAATTGATCGAAAGAATCTAATAAGCTAGAGCCCCCCTCCCACAATGCAGCAGCCCACTTAGCCGCTCTTCCCCTGAGTAAGTTGACCATATATGCTACTTTAGCTTCATCCGAGGAGGCGCTGGAGGGCTGCAATTTAAAGACCAATTGACAATTAAAAATTAAACGGCCACAAGAGCCGAAATCCCCCGAGTAGGGTTCTGGGGTTGTAACAAAAGGTTCTCTAAGCATAATGGGTGAGAGAGAGGGAGAGTCAGGAGCACTAGCTGGAGAAATACTCACGGGAGAAGCGGCTGCAGCAGGGAGGGTGAACTCTTTGATGGAGTGTTGATTCGAGCCACCTGGCGAGTGAGCTCCTCCAACGACCCGGCTACTCCACTTAGCATGGTGTCATGCTGCCCCAGCAGAATCCCTTGACTGGTTAAAGCCTCCTCCAACTTGGTGGATTCCAGAGACCTTGGTCGGTGGATCACTGTTATGATATGACCCAGAGATGTTTAAAAGTGGGACCCAAAGCTCAAGCTCAAGGAAGGAGGCTGGTAGCAGTTGACAGTGTTTTATTTGACACATGAACAGAGGGAAAGGAGGGCAACAGAGGGGAATCTTCGTGTCAGTGCAGGGATCCAGTGACACAGCTGAGTGAACAATATTTGTGCAGCGGTGGTGAGGGCTTGTGGACGACACTGTGGAGAAAGGAGCAGAAGAGCAGGTGAGTACCTCAGAGTCGATAAGGCCTTCAGTCACAAACAGCAACACACGGTGACAAAATAACTCCCAAAAGGGGAGAAGAGCAAAAAGGCTTAGAGCCAGAGTAAAAAAACTGCAGAAGCAGAGGAGTGATCACAGGGGAGCAAACCACAGTTGTGGAGGAATCCACCAACGCTGAAGACTTGTCCAGAGCCGGCTTAAGTAGAGCATGGTAATCAGGTGTGCAGCAGTGAGTGAGGAGACCAAGCCAGCTCCTCGAGGCAGCAGGGAAACAGGAGGGGAGGGGGGGGAGCAGGGCAGAGGAGAGTGGCCTCCTCACATTAGAGTGAGATTAAAAATATGACACAGTGGTTCAGCGATAAAATCTGAGGCAAGTTTTAAAAACAAGGGTTCTAATTTGTCCAGACCTGCTGGTTTGCGGGGGTTCAGATTTTTAAGAGCTGTTAAAACCTCGGAAGTTGTAAAAGGAGCAAAGTTAAAAGCAAGGATTTCACAACTGGTCTCTTCCTTAATTGGAGACACCAGGGGAAAATGACCATGCTTAAATAAAAAAAAACCTGAGGATATAAAATGTTTGTTAAAAGCATTCAATATGTCTAGTTTATTTGACACTCTGTGACCATCGGTGAAAATACTAACTAGAAGGCTAACAGATTTACAATTATTGGACCCTGATTTGATTGTGCTCCAAAACTTCTTTGGGTTTTTTAGACTTTCAGCTGTAGAAAACAAATAAAACTCAGTCTTGGTCTTGCGAACTTTCGATGTAAATTTGTTTCTTAGCGGGACTTCCGGTTTGGTGAGCATGTGAGAGCAGCGTAGTCTCTGGCTCCCACAACTCTAACTTTAATTTACTTTTAAAAACCCTTTTCTGTCCACAACCCCTACAAGCATTATTGGGAAATATCACCATCTCCACCATCTTTAAATTGTCAAGGCAAGATGTCGAAGTCTTCAAAACCACAAAGGAAAACAGAAGTAGAAGCCCCTGCCGCATGCAGCAACCCATGTCTGACTGGCATGGCTAGCCTCCTTTTTTATGTTGGCCGACATGAAAAAAACCTTTGAGGCTATGGAATCCAGACTGGATAAAATACAAACCACGTTAACAGATCATGGACAACGTCTTGGCTCATTGAAAAATAATGCAGCTGAACATTCAGCGTATTGAAGCACTGGAAGAGAGGTGTGCTGCCTTGACAGATAGCAACGCTAAGCTAGCTGCGAGGGCTGGGGACTTGGAGGGCCGTAGCCGCAGGAATAATATTCGAATCATCGGCCTCCCGGAATCCATTGAGGGACCTAGGCCCACAAGCTTTTTCTGCGACCTTCTAGTTGAACTGTTTGGCGACAAAACACTGCAATCTCCCCCCCCGAACTGGATCATGCTCATAGGGCACTCACTGCCAAGCCACAACACGGGTCTCGACCGCGGTCTGTAATCATCCGAATTCATCGCTACCAGATCAAAGACCTCATCATATGAGAGGCACGCAAGAAACAGGGCACACTCCAGTATCGTGGTTCTTCAGTCCAATTTTTTGAGGACTACGCTCCGGAGGTTGTTGAGGAGCGTGCTAAATATCGGGCAGTCATGACTAAACTATACAACCTCGCTCTTAGGCTGGCTCTGCTTTTCCCAGCAGATAACACTAGATGGTGGGATGAAGAAAAAGTTTCGTCCCCCGAGGAGGCTAACACCTTTGCGGCTACCTATCAACATCCAATTAGCCGCACAGCTAACATGTTTGGAAGCTAGGCACTGGCCGTGCTATCCATGCTAACATGGTGTCTCCGCAAGCTCTATCGACATGGCCATGGTAAGACTTTTTGACATATTGACATTTTGAAAATGCTTCAGAAGTACAGTCCCCTCGGCTGTTCCGAAACACAAAAGACATTATGATGACACTTCAGGTCTAGGACATTCTGCTATGTAGGCCTTGGCTTGTTACTGCGGGCCTAGATGCCGGCTGGCTAGGCTCTCAGGTTTACTTGCTGTTTTCGTTTAAGTTTTATTTCTTCACCTACTTGTTAACTTGGTTCATTTTATCAATGCACTTAGGATGGCATCTTTTCTGTAATATTCTCAGTCCTGAGGTGTTGAAGATCACAACACTTAAGTGACTGCAATGTCTACATATTGTGTTTACAAACTAGGTTCTATATTTCATTTACATTACAAGTTCATAACTCCTCAGTCTGTAGCCAGCTAGCCACATGCTCTGACCAAAGTTAATTTACACGAATAAGGAGTTTTCTCTGAGTTTTCTCTTAATATGTGTGTTTAGGCATACATGTATGCGTGTATGTGTTTGTATATGCCTGTGTGTACTCATATATGTATGTATATATATATATATATAGATATATATGTATATGTACATATATATATATATGTATATATTTATTAATTTATTTATTTTATTGTATAATAACTAAGGCTGCCTTAAGACCTCAATTTGATACTTGCAGATTGTTTATATTTTTTGTATGGTGGTGGGGCAATATATATTGTATATTGTGTCCGGAGGGTTACACTTTATATACCCAACCTTTTATTTTATTTTCACGAGTTGTGGGACCTGAGATGAATCTCGAAGGAATGAAGACTAAGAAAGGGAAGTACATATCCTTTATTTTGGTTGGTAAGGATTTATTAAGAGATAAGGGTAACACGGGTTGGGAGGATTACTGTTTTCATGGAGAGGTTCATTGGGGAGGGAGAGTTGAAACTGGTAGAATGTACCAGCCCCATGGGTGGGTAGGGAGGGGAACTTCTTGGTTAATTTACCATTTTTGTTATGTCTGTTGTATTTATGTTAAATTTACTGTAACTGTCCTACATTGCCTATGCACTCGCTGCTCTTCTCTTATGTTTCACTGCTTGCATCCTAGGACTAACCAGAACCTTTACTGCTCTGCACTGCATCATGGCTAGTTTGTCCGGTGGGGAGGTGGCTGGCGGACAGGCGGTGAGGATTGTCTCCCTAAATACTGGTGGGTTAAATACTGCAGTGAAACGAACTAAAGTCATGACACATCAGGAGTCTCAGCGCAGACATAATGTTCCTTCAGGAGACACACCTACAAAACTCTGATCATCCGAAGTTGAGTAGGCGGTGGATTGATCATGTCTTTCCTTCTAAATTTAATTTAAAAACAAGAGGTGCAGCCATATTAGTAAGAAAAAAATGTACATTTCACTCCTATTAGCACAATCCCAGACTCAGATGGCTGTTATGTGATTATCTCAGGTACACTATACCAGAAACCAGTAGTCCTGGCGTCAGTTTACGCTCCGAACTGGGATGATCATTATTAGGGTCCTCGCCCAAAGGGAAAGGACCTCTTGCCCGAAGGGCAAGGACCCTATTGTTCCTGTAGCGTTTCTTCTTTCTTACTTCTTTATTATTTAACCAGCACTTTAAACCTTAATTTGACCCCCTAAACATGCTCAAAAACTCACCAAATTTGGCAGGCACCTCAGATCCGGCGAAAAATTTAATAAAATCAAAAAATTAACCCCCAACATGCCAAAATAAGCTCTCTATCGCCCCCTAGATACACTAAAACGGTCCTCACAGCCAGTAGGAATGTCATAGAGAGTTCAAACCAACGCCAAAACGATCGTCTCATCAAGACCCACAAGTCACGCGCTGACACCCCTGACCTAACTCAAACAGGAAACTGGCAATTTGGATTTCAAAATAAGAGCTCACCGGATCATCCCCACTTTGCACCATGATTTGACACCCTTAACGTGCTTAAAGCCATGCCAAAACTGACACATGTCACATGGGGTACAAAATTTCAGAAAACAAAACAATTAACCCAAAACATGCCAAAATGTGCTCTCTAGCGCCACCTAAGTACAATATGTCGCACAAAAACGGTCGTCACGGCAACTAGGAATGTCATAGAAATATCAAACGTCGGTGGCGCAGCTGGATAGTGCGCTTGGTCAGTGATCGGGAGGTTGCAGGTTCAAGCCCAGCTCCGGGCGACACATGGCAATGTGTCCTTGGGCAAGACACTTAACCCCAAGTTGCTCCCACTGCTGCGTCAGTGGCGTGTAAATGGGCATGAAAGGGCGTGAACGTGTTAGCTGATACTGATGGATAACTAACATAGAAACTCAGAACCATCAGTGAGTGAATGTGAGAGCGAATGGGTGTGAATGGGTAAGTGTGACCTGCGGTGTAAAGCAGCTTTGAGTAGTCAAAGACTAGAAAAAGCGCTATATAAGCTCAAGTCCATTTACCATTTACCAAAACGTTCGTCTCATCGAGACCAAAAATCACGCGCTGACACCCCTGTCCTATCTCAAACAGGAAGCCGGCAATTTGCCTTTCAAAATACAAGTCCAACTTTCTACAAAAAAATGATCTCCTCTGAGGCCGTAAATGGTATCAGCTTGAAACAGCTTGACAGAGGAGGCCATGCTGATCAAAAGTTCTGAAGGAATTTGTTGTTTCTCAAACAGTTTCCAAATGACAAGCTCTCAAAGTTGGTGAACCCCAAAGAAGCCCTCCCAGCTCCTCCCATTCAAATGAATGGAGAATGAAAATGCAGCTCCGCACAACCTGTGGAAGATAAGCCCCTACAGAAAAAAACAAAAGTCCTACAGCCCTGAAAATTACATGGATGGATTCCTGACAAAATTTCCAGTTCAGATGTATAACTTGTAGAGAGACTTGGTCAAAATTGTGGCACTGGTGAGGACATGTTTCTAGAGTTTTAGATTCTCTGCTGGTCAGCTGCCCAGTTTGAATCTGGATGAGGGCAGCAGATGATGTCCTTCACTCACTGATTGACAGCTCAGTGCAGCTGGTCATGTGAAGGAGGGAAAATGGACTGTGTAATACACACCCATTATAAAGTCTGAGGTTCCTGACAGAGCTGCAGAAACACACCTCAGTCTAACTATGAGCAGGTCAAAGGGGCATTAGAGGGATGAAACCCTCAAAATGGAGGTCGAACGGGCATGAGGGACCTGCGACAGAGCGAGGACCCGTCCAACACTGCTTGCAGCTTTAATTTTATGAAGTTGTTACTGTCCTCCATTCTGAACCTGAATTCCCATACTCTGATTTTAGGAGGTGATATGAACTGTGTCATAGACCCAATATTAGACAGATCTAGCCCAAGACCTGCCCCACTTTCAAAAATGTCACAAACCCTCTTGGCCTTTATGGACCAATATGGTTATGTTGATCCCTGGAGGTTTACGCACCCCTCTACCAGACAATATTCCTTTTTCTCGCACGCCCACCAGTATTTTTCTCGGATAGATTATTTTTTGGTTGACAAATCACTCGTTCCGTCAATTATTTCTACCCAGTACTCTCCTATCATTGTGTCTGATCATTCTACTGTGATTTTTTGACCTTTGCTTTGACCTCAGACCGAGGGAGTCTAGGGTTTGGCGCCTGGATCCACTTTTGCTAGCCGACATAAACTTCTGCAAATATGTTACTGATTCGATTAATTTTTTCTGTGAAACTAATAAGAATGATGAAACCTCCCCCTCATTATTATGGGAAACCCTGAAGGTTTTCATGAGAGGAAGAATTATCTTGTACACATCTCATACAAAGAAGATACGAAGGGCCCGTCAGAGGGAACTAGAAAACTCGATAGCTAATCTCAATGCCCGACTGTCGACTTCCCAGTCACCTGACTTGTACAAAGAAAGGCTGGGTCTCCAGACAGAACTTGACCTTCTTCTTACTACAGAGGCTGAGCAACTCCTCCTTCGCTCCTGTGGATCCATATACGAATATGGTGACAAGGCAGGTCGTCTTCTGGCCCACCAACTAAAAGCCAGATTGGCTTCCAACCAGATTACTCAAATACGAGATATATCAGGCTCTCTAACCTCTGATCCTGAGAAAATAAATGACATATTCAGGTCATTTTAATCGAACTTGTATACTTCTGAGTTTCCTAATGATGAAAGTCAATTAAATAATTTCTTTGATAAACTAACTCTGCCGAAGGTTTCACCTAATGACAGTCAGACATTGGATGCTCCTCTAACTCTCTCTGAAATTACAGAGGCCATATGCTCATTGCGCAGTGGCAAATCACCAGGCCCAGATGATTACCCAGCGGAGTTTTTCAAACAGTTTGCTGATTTACTTGCTCCACTCCTACTTGAAATGTTTAACCACTCATTCCATCAGGGCACCTTGCCATCTACGTTAATGCAAGCCTCTATATCTTTAATTCACAAGGAAGACAAGGACCCAACAAAATGTGCATCCTTTCAGCCAATTTCCCTCCTCTCTGTAGATGTCAAAATCCTTGGAGACTATCATGCCCACAGTAATCTCAGAAGATCAGACAGGATTTATAAAAGGGAGACACTCATTTTCTAATGTCAGAAGGCTTCTCAGCATCATTCATACCCCGTCCTCTCTTACTGAATCAGAGGTTGTAATATCTCTTGACACCGAGAAGGCCTTCGACAGGGTGGAGTGGACATATCTCTTTTTCACTTGACAACAATTTGGTTTTAGTGCCAGTTTTATTTCATGGGTGAGGCGCAGGACTCCTCCCCCTGCGCCTCAGTCTGCACGAACACACAGTGTTCTAAACCATTCCTTCTTTTTCACGGCACCAGGCAAGGCTGTCCACTCTCCCTGTTGTTGTTTGCCCTTGCCATAGAACCGTTATCAGTTGCCTTGAAGTCAGACAGAAGGTTCAAGGGAATTAAAAGGGGAGGGGTTGAACATCGTGTCTCGTTTTATGTGGACGATCTCCTCCTTTATGTGTGTGACCCCCTGACAAGTATCCCTCCTATCCTCTCCCTTCTGAATACTTTTTCATTATTTCTGGATATAAATTAAACATATCAAAAAGCGAATGTCTTCCAATTAATCAACTGGCTGCAAAAATGTCACCGTCATCCATACCATTTAAATTTTCTAATAAAGGAATAAAGTACTTGGGTGTTATAATCACACATACCATTCGTACACCTCTTGAACAAAATTTCACTGCTTTAACAGCGGAAGTTAATCAGATCTACAAAGGTGGAATTGCTTACCGTTATCTCTGGCAGGAAGGATACAAACGGTAAAAATGAATGTGTTACCCGGATATTTGTATTTATTTCAATGCCTTCCCATATTTCTCCCTAAGTCCTTTTTTAAATGTATTAATAACAGTGTTTCCTCTTTTATTTGGGCTGGTGGGCATGCAAGAACAGGTAAAGCTTTACTTCAGAGGAGCAGATCAGTGGGCAGGCTTGGGTTGCCCAACTTTATCAGCTATTATTGGGCAGCAAATGTTAATACAATTATACTTTGGTTTAATTCACCCCAGTGCAGCTGGTGTCGATTAGAGGCTGACTCCTACTCATCTTCTCTTCCTTCTCTAGTGTGTGGTGCCTTGCCCATCTCTCCCTCTAGCTTCACCAATAATAATGTGGTAATAAATACACTTAAAATATGGTCACAAATTAGATGACACTTTGCTAGGACCCACTCACCAGCATTTCCTCATATTCCTAACCCCAGTGGTATTGATTTGGCACTCAAGGCAGGAGCTCTACCCAAAGGCCAGGTTTCCTTCCTTTATGACCTCCTGTTCACAACTAATGATTCTGTGGTGAACAAGATTAAGGCTGAATGGGAGACCGAACTACAAGTTAAGCTCTCTGAGGAGTTATGGGAAAGGGCTCTTGGGGCTGTTAACTCATCCTCAAGCTGCGCTCGGCTGTCTCTTATTCAAATTAAAGTGCTTCACAGACTTCATTACAGCAAATACAAACTCGCCAGAATATTTCCGGATACAATAACTGAAACCTGTAGTAGGTGTTCCAGGGCCCCATGCAACCTGACTCATATGTTTTGGTCCTGCTCTAAATTAGTTAATTATTGGCAATCCTCTTTTAAGTCTATCTCTGACATTTTAGGTTTAAGCATCAATCCATCCCTGCATATAGCTATTTTTGGCAGGTCACCTGATAATTTTGCCATTTCGGCCATTAAAGACAACGTTATTGCCTTTACCTCTTTGATTGCCCATAGGAGGATCCTTCTCTTATGGAAATCTCCACAACCCCCCTCCTCTAAAACATGGCTACATGATGTTCTATTTCTCCTTAAATTGGAAAAAATTAAATTCACTCTTAGAGGATGCTCTGATAGATTCTACAGTCACTGGAGACCTTAGCTTCAATATTTTGAGAAACTTTCACCAGATGAGATAGTATAGTGTTGCCTGCCAATACTGATCCTTTCCTGTTGTGCCTGTCAAACCGCCATTTAAGCCCCCCCCCCGTAATCAGGGTAGTTCCAACCATACTCCTTTCTAAGTGCTAGGGTCCGTGTTAAGGTGATGGTCCGGATGCAAGCAGCTGTTGTCTTTCTCTTTTGTAAATCAAGCTGAGTAGTATGAGTAAGCGATTATGTGTGTCATTTACAAGTGTTTTTTTTTTTAATTATTATTATTATTATTATTATTATAATTACTATTTATTTTTATTTTTTTTTAACTTACTCATTTAGTTAAGTATTTATGTTGTTTCAGTCATTATACTCTATGTTTTATGGCTCATTACTTTTGCAATTGAATTCTGTCTTGAAACAAAGAGGTCTGCTGTTCTGGGAAGGTTGTTCAGAGGGAGATACGATACAGGGATTTTGAAGGAATAGAAGAAAGGAATATGTTGACTGTTTTCCAATTATACTGTATGTCTTGAATTTACTTTAATAAAAATGTTTAAACATAAATTTGTTTCTTGGCTGTCTAAAAGAGAGCCAATCAGAATCATTACCTGACTTCCGAGCTCTGGCCCAGGCAGAGTTAAGCTCATGAAGCAGGTCAGACAGTTCATCAGAAAACCATGGGTTTTCACGCCCTTTAATTCTAAATTTGCAGATAGGTGCATGTTTGTTGATAATTTCAATGAAAGAAGTATGAAAAAAAAACATCCAGGCAATTTCAACATCATTAAATAGGGCGACTCTGTCCCAATGAAAACTACAGAGATCATGGAGAAAAGCCTGTTCAACAAAGTTTCTCATAATACGTTTTTCAATAAAACGAGGGATACTTTTCGGCATCCTCGTATCCCGAACAATACCTATCACACAATGGTCACGGACATCGTTGGGAAAAACACAAGAAGAAACATATTTACAGGACTTATTTGTTAGAACCAGATCAATTAATGTAGATTTCTGTGGGCATCTTAAGTTTGGCCTCGTGGGAGACTGGATCAACTGTGTCAGATTTAAATCATCACACTTGGCATTTAAAATCTCAGAAGGTTGCGACAGCCAATCCCAGTTTAAATCACCAACCAGCACAAGTTCATTAAATTTTAATTTGGAGAGAAACATAACAAGGGTGTTCAGAGAACAAATGGGGGCAGACGGGGGCCAATAACAACCCACCAGTGTAATGTGGTGGTCTTTAGACACCCACATTCAGGGCCAATAACTCAAGCTCTTTACTTACAGTCTCTGAAAGCAGTAGTTGTGCACCAAACTTGGACTTAATATAAATCGCCACCCCACCCCCTTTTCTTTGGCGGTCTGCACGGAATACATTATAACCCTCAACAGAAATATCCTTATAAGGAACAGACTTTTTCAGCCATGTTTCCGATACAACAACAATGTCTGCATTTGTTGAGGTGATCCAGATGTTTTACATGTCCATCTTGGAGAGCATACTCCTTGCATTGATATGTATTATACCAAAACCAGTTCTGTCTTTAAAATCAGCAGGTGTAAAACACTGACAGGAAGTGTCTGGACCAGGGTTGAGGTCAATATTTCCTGAGAGCAGTAACAGCATCAGCACAAGAATTTTGCACTTAATGTTGCAGTTTTTGTGTTGAACTGCTGGGGCAGGTGGGGATAGTGCAGCAGAAGAGCCAGGGCAAGGTATGAAATGATCTTTAATGATTAGTAGACAGTAAGAGTGCAGTGACCCATGTCTTGGATCAACCATTTTTGTATGTCCACAGTTAAAGGTAGGGTCTGCAGGATTTTTTGTTACACACGTTATAAACACAACATTCAAACGAAGCCCCTCCCCTGAACTCCTCGCTACCTGATGCGGGGGCCCACCCTCTCCGGCAGCAGATGGAGAACACGCTTCCCCAGCCTGATAGCCCTGCAGCCGGCTCTGAGCAGGAAAATGAATCCATAACCTACAGCATGACGGCTAACTCCGCGGTGCTTTTCATCCCGAGACGGTCCTTCAGAGCTTGGAAGCAGGTGAAAGCCAACCCTAGGTTCACTCTGGTTTTAGACCAAGCTTTGTCCTCTTGGCGCTTTGCTTCTGCCTGATTGTATCTTCTTTTCTTCGCTGTAGCATCTGCCATCTTTGCCGGTATTCTATCAAAACACGCTACCTGTCGAGATGAGCTACGTATCACTACTGTGCATGCGCACGGATTTGCTGGTAGTTCTGCGCATGTGCCCTACGTCTTCACTCTCTCTCTTGGTTAGGCTTAGGGTAAGAGTTGGGGTGAGGGTAGCTTTTTTCGACGGGGAAGCCTAACAGAACACTCAAAGTCGCTTGAGTGTTGTGCACTGGGCGCGTTGTGATTGGCTGGGGTATCCCAGCCTACTCTCCACCCAAAAGTGTCCCGAGACAAGCAAAACATTCAGCAGGATTTCTCCTGAAAAAGTTGATATGTTATTTTTAAGGAAATCCTGCAGACCCTACCTTTAATGTGGCCAAGTCATCATGGGAAAAAATCCATGTAGAAAAGTCCCCAGTGACAGACGAGAAGATAGGGGGCTGAGGGAATGAAGTGACAGAGGGCACTGTCAGATGCGCTCGTTCCCATGTAAGATGTGTCTGTGATTGTGAAAGCTGGACCGTACTTTTTATTCGGGTGACAGCCACCCCCAAAGATGGCGAAAAAAGACAGGCACAGAAAAGTAGAGATATGCCACAATTTTAGTGCTGCCCCCATCGCTGCAAAGACACCGGGGTAACCGGGACCTGGGAGCACCCTTAGCTGAGCACAGGGACAGACACAGAATCCGGGTCAGCAGTGTCGGAATCAAGTCCAGGTTTTCCCACTTTCCTGCGCTGAGTGACGATGCAAGACATCACACGTATACAGGAACTCCGGCGAGAAGCAGCCACGCTAAAGTTAAACAAAGTAAGAACAGGACCAAAACATCGAATTATGAGTCAACACCCACACGATCAACCAGGGAGAAGGCACTCCCTTTCGCAGGGAGATCAGATCCATCATGAGGAAACAACGCAACCTCCCTCCCGCTCCAGCAATATAAAGAGACAACAGTGAGGTCACAGATTCTGATAACAGCCATCAGAATATGTGACCTCACTGTATGTGCATAATAATGCATTTAAACACGTAAACATCTTTGGGCCTTTGTCATCCTCTCACATTGAACTGGACTCAAGTATTCCTAACATGGATCATCACACAGTCAGAAACACAGGGGTCATGTCCTCTCACTGCTAGGCTCCAATCAGAATACAGGATTTTACTGTCTGCCAATCACAGGTCCTCTTTTACTTGCAATTTACAAGTGAAACATTTAGCCATGCAAAACTAATCATACATTTTGTCGCGGACTTTTATGTTACACTTTCTTTTGGGGAATTGAAATTACCCTTCTGACCATGGATTATATGGTGCATGTATTATGCTTATACAGTGAGGTCACAAATTCTGATGGCTGCTATCAGAATCTGTGACCCTTGTGTTTCTGACTGTGATGATCCATGTTAGGAATATTTGAGTCCAGATCAATGTGAGAGGATGACAAAGGCCCAAAGGACAGTTTTTTACATGTTTAAATGCATTATTATGCACATACAGTGAGGTCACATATTCTGATGGCTGCTATCAGAATTTGTGGCTACACTGTTGTCTCTTTACATTGGGTTTTGAAATGAGACTTTATTTGTCCAAATGATTGACAGAGCACTCATGTTAAAATTTACTTATTTATTGAACATGTACAGTTGGGTTACATTACCTGATGATTACGAAGTATAAAATAAATAAATTATGTTTAAACAGTTCATAGACCCTCACATAAAATGCAGTTTTTAGCAAAAGTAGATTATAGTATTTATTTTCCCAAAAAATCGCTTGATATAATCTTGGTTGTCCATTTCCCGCTGATGCACAGCATTACATTTCTATATCTGGGATATAGAAACGTAATGCTTCAGTAGGAAGCCATAACAAATGGCACTTACTCGTGGGTCACAGACAAAGCAACAGCGATCAAACGCTATGGAGAAATTACCAACAATGCCGAAAGACTTTGAAAATGTTTACCCAAATTAACATTTAAGTACGCCGTTAACTTATCTCCTTTTCTTCTCCACTTTTGTCGATCACGCACACACAGACAATGCCCACCATCGCCCCCTGTGGTCACACATTCCGATGGTCACAGATTTCGGTGTAACACCGGCGAACAAAACAAGTAAGTCTTGATTTTGAGTAGGACCTCACACACAGTGTAGCAGATGAAACTGTCACTCAGAATTTAATGATATGAAGACTGCGGGTGTATCCGGGTGCACACTGAGTCAGCTGTGCACTGAAGAAATCCAGTCAGTCCTGACTTAAAAATAGGTTTACCTCCATAAGAGACTCCACATAGTTACAATTCAAGCTCCAGGTTGGTGTATCAGTGTAGACCAATAACTCGCAGGGAAAACTAGATGATGATATCTCCAAACTACGTAGATAACAGTCAATCTAAACACAGACACAGACCGAGAGATGTGCTGCCATCTTGGCCAAGAGACGTGCTGCCATCTTGAGGATAATAATAATAATGATTGTTATTATTATTATTATTACTGTAATACCCTTTTTACAGACACCCTATTACATCTATGGCCCCTTACATAGCAAAGTTAAAACTTAAACAGCAACATATCAGGAATATCAATAATAAAAACAGAAAAAAAATGCAAAATAGGCTGGTCAGATAGAAAACAATCACTCTAAATATCCCCGAAGATATTAAAAAACACTGTGAGATATTTTTTCTCCAAGTTTGCCATGGATCTGTGTTAGAGGCTAAGGGGCTCATGCCATCGGAAAGTCTGGAACCCCTACACTGAATTTTAACATCACAAAAATTACTGTGGAATACAACTGGTATTATATTTAAGATTAGGGTCCGACTGATATATTGGCCGGCCGATTATAGCCCTTTTCAAAGTATTCAACATCGGCCAGAATTTTGCCAATGTAACGCCGATATATTCTTAATTTCTCATAAAACAGTAAACGCTGTTCAGTGTCCTAGCTGCGTAGAATGATGACTATAGCGAAAGATGGCAGCACGCATTGTTGAAGCGGCTCTGAGCTCTATTGATGCTGTGTGTATGGATGACTCGCCTACACTCACACGGAGTTGCTGAATGTCTTTCTTAACGTGCGTTCACACCGAACGCGATTTGGGTGACCTCGGCAACCACTCTCCATGCAGAGTCAGTGTACAGCCATGATCAGCCACGACCATGCACGACCAGATCTCACGCGATGCAACTTGGTCGCATCTTTGGAGACATGGGGGCGGCGCCCCTGTTGCTGCAGATGGGAACTCTGGGGTCACTTTGGACGTGGACCAGGTCGCCTGCTCCATCGCCAAAGTTGAATATTGAAAAGTTGAAATATTTCAACTTTCAGGTGATGTCGCCCCGCGAGTGCCAATTAGCGTTGTGTGGGTGCGTGATTGACACCCGTGACAGACTGTTTTTATTCCAGTCCACAGAGTGACAATCTACGTCCGTGGGGGGAACAATAGTTGGTGAGTACATTAGTTCCACATAGACAGACCGCATAAAACTTACAGAAGATGCTGCTGCAGGGCCAGCATTTTATATATTTTTTTTTTTTTTCTGCCAAATATCGGCATCGGCCTCAAAAAAATCCATATTGGTCGGGCCCTATTTAAGATATTTTATAAAAATGTTGGAAGAAAGAGGGCAGTCTATATTTGATTTAGATCACTTGGATGTAATTATAAACACAAATATAATATTCATCAATTACCGAGGAGTTGCCATATACATCCAGAATCATATTCCAGCAAAAGAGAGACAAGACCTCATGCCTGTTAGTGTGGAGGCTCTGTGGTTGCAGGTGCATATACCATATGTCAAACCATTGTTAGTCGGGTGCTGCTACAGACCACCATGTGCAAACAGCTTGTATTTGAGTGAAGTATGTGACATGATTGAAAGTTTTTGTGACTCTGGTAATGAAGTTTATCTCTTGGGAGACTTAAATATTAACTGGATGTCACAGGACTGTCATCTTAAGTCAAGACTTCTTAGTGTAACTAATGCTTGTCATCTAACTCAAGTTATTAATCAACCAACGTGGATCATTATTAATACTCTTGGTATAAAAACAGCCACTTGTATAGACTATATATTTACAAATGCAGCAGAGGTATGTTCTAATGGAGTGTCTATCTACGTAGGATTTAGTGATCACAATATAATAGCTATCACAAGGAAACCTAAAATAATTTATAAAAGGTCATATAAGAGATTTTGTCAGGATTCATCCTGTAGTGAAGTAAATAATTTATGCTGATCTAATGTTTATAAGGAAAATCACCTTGATAATGCCATCAAGATTTTGGAGAACATATTTAACCCTGTGGTAGATAAACATGCCCCAATTAAAAAACACACTGTGAAAAATATCAAAGCTTAATGGATTGATGATGAGCTAAGAGGCGTGATGCTTGAGAGAGATGTGGTTAAAGACAAAGCAAAGGGATCAGGGAGTAGGGAGGACTGGGGTGCCTACTGCAAGATACGAAATCAAGTTGCTAAATTTAAAAGGATAAAGAAAAGGTTGTTTTTTAGACATAAAATCAGTAAGTGTAAATTTGATGGGAAAAAAATTGTGGGGAACTTTTATTGAAATAATGGGACGGAAACTTAACCACATCCCGTCCTTTATTGATAAAGGCAACTAATTTCTCACTAAACCCCATGAAATTGCAAATTATTTAAGTCATTGTCCGACTGATGAAGTTGAAAAACTAAGAGAGAGTATGTTATCTGAAAGTCCTAGTCCCTCGCTGGAGGTAAGACTGTCACAAATCATTAAAGGTGAGCACTCCATGAAATTTGAATTAATGAAAGTAAGTATAAAAGAAGTGGAACATCTTTTATCAACCACAAACACTGATAAGCCAGGAGGCAGGGACAACCTAGATGGAAAGCTTCTGAACATGGTTGCAAGTTGTCTGGCAGGACCTGTTTGTCATATTTTTAATACTAGTATTGAAACTAATGTATATCCTTCAGCATGGAAAGAGGTAAAAGTTATTCCTATACACAAAAACTCGGTTGAAGAATTCAGTAGTAAAAACTGCAGACCTATTAGTCTCTTACCAATTAATAGTAAATTATTAGAAAAGACTGCTTGTCAACAAATACATTTTTTTAAAAAACAAAGGCTGTTAACTGACTATCAACATGCATACAGAGAGGGACACTCAACTGGAATAGTGCTAATACAGATGACAAATGACTGCCTTAACTATATTGATAATAATAAACTGGTTGGTGCAGAGTCACTAGATCTTAGCTCAGCCTTTGTTGTCTTAACCTGACACACCAGATGGACAGTTTCATATTGGAAATATTTCACTAATCCATCTGGGAAGGAGCCGTTCGAAAATGTTTTCAGGGGCAGAACCTTCAAAAACAACAGCAGCTCTTGTGATTGGACAATCGTTCGGCTCGTTGCACTCATCACAGACCAATCCACATCAAGCAACGCTGCTACGTATGACGTAGCATACTTAGCGGCAACACGTAGCGGCTTACGGCTAACAACAGTTACTGGCCGTTAGCCCTAGCGGATATTGAGACCGCTTCAGAAGCAGCCATTGTTTTCAAACATGCAGTCACTTCCTGTTGTCGTCAAGTCCGCTGCTCCCGCAGCTCCTGCCTCTCCTCCCTGATTGGGCCGATAAGATTCCAGCCGGAGCGAAGTCGTTGGACAATGGAGGCTGGCAAGACGGATATGCATGATTTCAGAATCAGGCAGGTCCATCTGCTCTACAAGGCAATTGTTGTCTTGGACCATGAATTGTTACTAAAATGGTACAAATTTACACCTAATGCATTGAGTTGGCTTGAGAGTTATTTATCCAATGAAAACAGTATGGATTTTATAATGGGTGTTATTCAAATGTGAAAGAGTTAAAGTGTGGCATACCTCAGGGAAGCTGCTTGGGTCCTTTACTCTTATCCATTTTCACCAATGACCTTCCTCTTGTTTTAAATCAGGCCCATGCAGTTATGTATGCAGATGATACAACAATTTATTTACCATCGAACTCAGTGGGAGGTTTGTCAAGTTCTTTAGATAGAGAACTACAAGCTGTTGTCAGCTGGGCACAGAATAATAAGCTAGTTCTCAATCTGACAAAAACAAAGAGCATTGTATTTGGATCAAATTTTAAACTAATGACAGAAAGGCGAACATCAATAAAATGCATTTAACATTAAGTTGGTTATTGGTGAAAGAAAGAATTATCACCTCTTTGCTTTGTTCATTTAGGAACATTTCTTCATCTCAGGTTCCAAATGTTCTTTATGGTCAATTAAATTACAGTGGGGATGGTCACAATTTCAATACAAGGCATGCTCCCAGTGGTTGTTTTACACTACCACTCACAAATACTAGTGCAGGATAAAGTGCTGTTTTGTATAGAGGTATGAAACTATGGAATAGTCTTCCATCAGAGATCACAAGTTTAACTAGTAAAATTGTTTTTAAAAAGACTTTGAAGAAATATCTAATGTCATCAAGATTATCCTAACAGTATGTCAATTGAATAACTTAAAGTAACGTGCAGAATCTTGTAATTATCTTTTAGAAACATTTAAACCGTAGATCTGTTCAAATGCCCTGTTTAAAGTGGATTCATTCATTTATAGAATTGTTTTAAATTATAACTTATTAATTGATGTACATACACCCTGATCTTTGGGCATCTAAGAGACTATCACTATGACTGTCAGATGGTTGCTGTTATAACTGTCTTTTATTTCCTGTTTCAATTTTTAGAGTATATTGAATGTCATTGATGTATTTTATGGATTGTGTTTTAATTTGTGGACCCCAGGAAGAGTAGCTATTATTTCGGCAGTAGGTAATGGGGATCCAAAAAAAAATAAATAAATAAATAAAATAAATATCAAACAGACAGTATGCAGGAACTATAAAAGATCACACTCAAACTCAATGAGCCATTACATGTCTTACAGACTGCAGCATTCAGAAGTACACAAATGAACCCCATCACCATACCTTCCTCTGAAGAAAAAGGTGGCATCTCCAAGATTGGACACTGCGTCAAAGGTCAGCCTGGGGTCACATTTATCCTGCATGTGTCGAGGAAACAGCAATCCTGACAGCCCGGGGCTGTGCTGAAAGCTCCAGCTGTATCTCAACAAGTTATTTGCACGACTTCTCACTGGACCTGACACACAAAACAAACTTACAGATCAAGTTTTACTTTAATAACAACGCTCAGGAGAATAAAGTTCCGCTAGTAAGTCAAATAGTTGTCATTTACCATAAAGTGCTCTAATATTTGCAATATCTTCACGAGATAGCAAGCTAGCTGGATGGGAAGATCTGTAGGTTGGATACATCAGTGACTCGGGGTTTTTGGAGTGCTTCAAGCCCAAAGCATGGCCAAATTCATGCGCAGCCACAAAAAATAGATTAAAGCCTGCATGAAGATGTTTTCAAATCAGTAATTGAATTCCTTATCTGTCTCATCATGCCATGCAGTGCCAATGTAATTCAGTTCTGCACCTGTTTCTCCAGCTGTCCAGTGCTCAGCATCATCAAAGTGGGTGTCACCTCCAACTCCCAGTCCTGGACCAAAAGCATGGGCGAGTGTGCCTCTGGGTCCATCGAAAGGATACAAGTCACCGTGTTCTTCATAGTTCAGACCAAAATTGAAAATCAAAGAGGAAAATATTTAACCTATGCCAAAAAAAACTACAGGCCCTAAATAAGCTTCAGCAGCCACTGAATGAGGATGTGCCTGTAGTTAGCAATTCAATGAAATCTGAAACTTTTTATGGTATTGTTCATATATTACAGCTTTCTTATATTACATCATGCAGCAGCACTGAACAATGAAATTAGAGCATTCAGTGTATGTTTTGATATTGTCTGCCCTTGTAATGTGAGGGAGAAACATACAAACCCACCATAGGTCACAAACTCCACCATGATGTCAGCACTTTGGGTGTGGGACCTGACAAAAGTCAAACTGCTGGCTCTGGCCCAAACACTGAAAGCTGAGTCAACCAGGGTGTCTACTGTGCTGCGAGGCATTTCTCTGGTATATGTGCCAATACTGCAGAAGCAAGGAGAAAATGTCATGTTGTTGTTCAACGAAGAATCAAGACATTACTGTTTTTCTTTCTTTACAGAAGTAGCTTGTGAAAATGGCTACCTCATACAAAGGGTACACTAAGTTGGCGAACTGTCTAAACACACTTTTGAGATGGGCTAGCTGTTAGGGTTGGGTATTGTTAAGAACCTCACGATTTGATTCGAATTTGATTCTTTAGGTGCTGATTTGATTCAGTATCGATTCAGGAAGAAGTAGAAATATACAAATAATCAGAGTACCTGTTGACAGTTTTTGAATTTTTATTTTGATGCCAATAGAAACATATGTGGTATGCCACCTCACATTTTTGAGAAATCGAACATCTGAAAATAAAAATTTGCACAATAATAACTTATTTGTGCCTATGGAGTACAAAAGTAAAAAAAAACATGACAGTTAATACGACAATTATGAATGTCCACCTGGTCTCTTTTGTCTTTTTTTTTTTGCCAATTATTGTGTCAGGAATTGTCCTTTGAATACATTTTTTAACCCTGTTTTCATTAGAAGTAAAAGTAAACAATTCTGGCAAGCATTTGTCATTATTATGTTATAAATGCTTAAAACAGTGTGTAATTACAAGAAAAGAATAAAAACGGATATGAATTTTCAACAGGATTCTCTTCATAAACTATTGTTAATGAACATGTAGAATTTTTCTGAGATGACCAAAAATAAACTTAAACCATTTTACATAAACTCAAACATTTTTGTAGCATTTAGTGTCCATGTTACAGCCTGTTACATTAGACCATGTCCAGGTGTTTTTTTTTTTGACTGATGGTAGTCCCTGAAGCAGTTCCTGTCCAGCTGAAGATGGAGATCTCTACATTTCTTTTTTCAGCATTTACAAAATCACATTAATGGAATCCATAAAAAATGAACTATGATGAAAAAGACGATCAATGACAAAAAAGACGGTAAAACATGTGGAAAATACGTCTGAAATATGGGAAAACACAAAGAAAACGGCAAAAAAACGGAAAGAAAACACTCCAGAACAATACTAATGCTATTGTTTACAATATTTTACATTATTTTCACAGATAATACTAATAAACCACTGTTAAATCACTCACGTTCAGTCTTCTTCTGTCACCAGCGGCAGCTGGATAAACACTGAAAAAGTGCACAGCGCCCCCCACTGGCCAGGAGGTGAATCAATTCAGAGGATTTGCTGAATTGATATTGAATTGGGAGGGGAAATATTACAATGCATTGGTGAATCAATATTTTTACCCACCCCTACTAGCTGTGTTATTGAATTTTCCTCTTATCATACACCTGGGCTAAATCTCATTCTGCAGGCATGGCTTAAGCAGGATTTGCCGAGAAGAAACACCATTTGTCAGAGAGTGTTGCATAAGTTCAAGAATGTGTGGTGAATATCGCTCTTTAACAAACTCTCAGTTACGCTCAAAGGCAGAAGACTGAAACAAATATTTGTTGCCATGATCTGAAAATGGCTATCCCCTTTACCTGCTAAGGTGTTGCAGCTGTGCACTGTGCTGGCATAGATTTTGAGGGCAGTGAAAGTTCTGCTTTTTTTCTGGTTCAGTCTAGGTCAGGTGATTCAGGTTTCGTATAAACACCATAGTTTTACTTTACTGCAAATATAAAAGAAAAGTCAGAAGAAGTCAACATAGACACCTGTATGTGATGATATTCTTGTTCCATTGTCTCCCCTGGAACTGGTTGTACTCTTTCACATCTGGAACCCCACACCGAGGGCTTCTCATCATCCCCATGGTGTCTGAGTCCAAAACACCTGATGTGTTAAGGTCAAAGAATAGCTGCATTTCCTTGATTTTGGATACAAAGGAGGCCTCACTTCTTTTCATGTGCCCCATAGGCTCTATTTCCAGGTTGTAGTACTGCTGGAGGTATTCCTGTAAAATTAACCACATTAAAAACTGTGTCCGTTACTACCAATTTAGAGAGCCACTTTAGACTTAAGATACCCTGCTTTTTGGCAAAGTGCATCACAAAAGTATAATTTTGCTGTAAAATTTATTTTAAAAAAATGTGATTAATTTTGTTATCCCTCCACATGAACACCCTGATCTCTACCCTTCGGTTTGCAGATTGGCATCATCAGCTACAAACACATATAGCATAATACAGTTCAGAAACAATTGCTTTAACTGACATAAACAATGTCAAAAAAGCTATAGTGCTACAGCAAATCAGGAAACATCATTACCTCTGCCAAGGAGGTTGTTTTTGTCAATGTTTGTCTTTGTTGGTTTGTTGTAAGAGATAACTCAAAAGCTTTTCAATGGATTTCAATTACATTATCAGGGGATGTTGGTCATGGCACAAAGAAGACATGATTTAATTTTGGTGGTGATCTAAATTTGTATACAGATCCAGGATTTTTTTAAAGGATTTGTTAACATTGTTAGATGGGGATATTTTTCACATTCTTGCTAATAAATCACAATGTTCTCAGAGATTTTGACAAGATATTCAGGGGCTATCAGGGGCTGGTCATGTCACAAAAGAAAAATCAATAGATCTGAGATTTATAGATTTTGAATCCAGATGCAGATCCAGGAATTTCTTAAAAGATATGGTACTATTGTGCAATAGGGAGTTTTCTACATCTTCATCAATAACTCAGCTAACAATGTCAGAAATGCATTGGCAGAGGTTTGCGTCCTAGAAGAAATTCTAGCTAATCATTTTATTGACTGTTTATAATTTAACAATGATTAACATAATTACCTGTCAATTTTCTGTCATTATTTTTTGTTGTTGTTGTTGTTTAATTTATCATACATTAGGGCTTAAGGGACAACATGGGATTATACAGTCAAAGCACCAATGACTGGATGTTATTGAGCAGTATTGAAGACACATCATTGGTCCTTTAAATTTAAAAGGACAATAACATTTTATAAGTAACAAAGAACCTAGTGCTTAGGTAATCATGGTAACAACCCTTGAATTTTGACAGGGCACATCAAGACTAATTTATGAGGAAATCATGAACATCATCAACATCCTTAATACCTGATGACTACTGATGACTGGATTAAGTTTGTCAATCATCTATAAAGTCAGGCATGAGATTCTATCAATACATGAGCATTACTGAGAGGGAATTATCATGGTGTTTTGTACACACCACGATAAATACTTAACAAACTGTCCCATTAGACATAGAATGTGTTTAAGAAAAAGAAACAAAGACATACTGTAACTTTTTAAACCATTCTCTAAATCTTTAAGGACTTCAGAGGTCATGCAGATATTCAGCTAAAAAAGAAATTGCAAAATTCCATACAGTAAGGACCAATCCATGAAATACTTGGATGCCAGCATAAATTAAGATGCTTTTCTACAAAAGAGAAAGTCACATACAGTCAGATTTCAACCATTTGTAATGCAGTTCATGCAGTTATGCACTTACAGTAGCCAGCTTCAAGTCAACTTGTGGTTCTGTTGAAGGAGAGTTCGCTACCTCCGGCGTAAATGTGGGTGCTGATAAACACAGACTGGAAATAAACAGGACCAGGACACAGCAGGAGAGCACCAGGGCATGCATTTTACAGGCTTAGCTCTAGATGAACTGCAGTGACCCAGTTCAAACACATGAGTATGGGAGTACTGGTTAATGGGCTAGACTTTTGAATGGTTATTGTGACTCATAGCACTTCCAAATCCAAGGGAAGCCTCAGACAGTACGTTTGAAGGAGGGAGGGGTTTGCAGAGAGCCAAGAACAGCAAAAAGAGGATAGACCAAATCTACATCTGATTTTTTTTTTTTGTTGTTGTCACATGACATGTTTGTTTCAGTGACAGCGTGAAAGGGTAGCACAATCTGACTTGAATTTCAAATTTGTTTTCAAAATTTAATTCAAAATTTTACTGAAGTTTATTGTAACAATTGTGATGAAAGGATTCAAGGAACAACCTGAATAGCAGGGCACACATTTTGCACTGAACATTTAAGAATTCATTTTGTTGGCCCACAGATGACCACAACAAGTGACACAATTGTGATATGTTGCAATGAATCAAGATTTTTTTTTAAATATACTCCTGACTTTGGTTTGGTTATGTTTTTGACAAATGTGTCAAAAATGTGCAATCACAAACATTAAATGAGTTTTTGATTGACTCAGCAGATATACAATGAAACCTCAACAAAGCTCTCTTGGGACTGATGCAACAGAACAAGCTGGGCAGGAAAATTCAGTCCCACGCATTCTGCTGCCCAGCTTCTGAAATAATGCCTTCAAAAATCGCTCTTGTGCCATTTTGGATGCATGCAAGACTTGTCAATGAGAGAGTTTACGGAGAGGGAACTGAAATTGCAGGGGTGAATTTAAGGCCTTACAAAACGAGAATGGCTGCCAGCCAGGCCACTTATATTGGCAAGGGTGGTGCAAGGGTAAATTAAGGCTACAATTATGGTTGATTGGTCATTATGGAGCTTTATGGGAACAGTCACATTCCTGTCCTGGGCAGGATGATCTAAGTTTTCTGCAGTGTGCTGCATTCTTTCTCTGGTTCCATGGCCTGAGTACAGACGAGGTAATGAAGTCATTTTAAGCAAGAGTGACGGATGATTGTGGAGTTTGGAGTGGCAAGGTTACAAGTTGGGAGAGGCTGCTCTGGTAATTAAACCAGTAGATCCATTGCCTTTACTCAAACATTCGTCATCATACTGATGCTATACTACCATTGTTTCATCACAACAAAAAAGCAGAGAAGAAGGGTCAATGTTCTCATTCTTTTGTTGGGTCATTGAATTTTTAACATACCAGTATGTCTTATTTTAGCAGAGGGGGTTCAGATATTGATCTCTGTAAGTATTTTCATTTTGATGTATGTATGGATTAATATATTTACAGTACATATATACGTACAATGACACATACATACTGTGCATACATACATACAAACATTCACACTAATTGTACATGCACATCACATATACTACATATACACACATGCATGCATTCATAAATACATACAAATATATATACATTCATACATATATGTATACACATGTATGATTGTGTGTATGTGTGTATGAATCAGTGGCGTAGCCAGAAAAAAGACACTGGGTGTGCACCAGCAAACACTGGGTGTGCCAAATTTATTCTCAACAAATAGAACATTTGTTTTTTACTGTGTGCATGTAATGCCCCTCTGAAGGGGGAAAATGTTGCCAGTTTCATAAAGCAAGGCAGCAAGGGCTCCCCCTACAGGCCTGCAGGCAAAACTAATAAATGCAGAACATTCAAAATCACTGGCTTGCATTAACTTGTATAATCAAACACATTCTCAAATACATGAAATACATCATAATAACTTTTCAACCTTTAAACATGTTTTTAACACGATTTACATGAGTTAACAATTTTCAAATGAATTTCCTGCAATATTTATAAGTAAACCTGTTTCTTATCCTATTTATTTCTTACTCGCACTATCACATCTACATATTATTTAAGCAAATTTCCTCTATTCAGGCTTTCTGTATCCTTTATGCCGGGCCACAGCAGAAGAGTGAGCTTTACTTTTTTCATGTTTCACACAAAACTGACCTAGATGTCCCCAGTCTCTCATTCCTGTTTTTCCGAATCTGTCCTCCTTAATATCTGTGCTGAAGTGGCGACAAGACTTGCAAAAAACCGCATCCATTTTAATGCTGTACTCCAACCAACTGTAGCGGGCATACCATTTAGCGGAAAAATTCCTCCTCTTTCCACTGACAGCCTCTGTGCAGGGGAAAGCTTGAAGTTTTGGCTGGCATGGAGGCTCGTCCACCTCGGAGAGGTCGGTGGTTTCCATGGAAACGTCTGCCGTTAGCTGCAGCCTGTGTCGGAGCCGGAGGAGCCGCTGCTGTGGGCCTGCTTGTCGATGGAGAGGAAACATCCTCCTCGGTTGTTGAACTTAACTCCTGGAGGTCAAGTCTTGGTTTTTTAAAATAATTTGTCAATAAACTCTGTTTCATTGCTAGCAGCGCTCTAGCTACTAACACTTATATTGCTCCTGCAGTGCTCGCTGGGCGGGGGGGTCACAGTCAGGTCATTAGGTTGGTTGCCAGGTGCAGGTGTCACAACCCCCTTCGCCTGATTATAATTTTTTATTGATTGATCGAGTTAACATGGCCATGCAGGTGTCGCAACGCATCGCCTGGTGGCAGTTTTTACAAATTGATCGACTGGTGAGTCAAACATGTTAGGAAAAGCTATACGTATATAAAAATGCATTCAGTTTTTTTTGGGTGTGCCAGCTGGCTATGTGGGTGGCACTGGCACACCCTGGCACACCCGTGGCTACGCCAATGGTATGAATTTGTTTATATATGTATGTATGATTGTCTATATCTATGCATGCATGTATGTATGTATGTATGTGCATGTGTGTCCATGCATGCATGCAAACAATAAAATAAAACAAAATGAAATAAAATTAAGATAAAATACAATCAAATAAAAAAGGCTTTGCTATCTTGAGATAATGTCTGTCTATCTGTCTGTCTGTCTTCTTTTTCAGCCTTAGACAAAGTCTGAGTGGTGTCTGCCATTCAGTTACTGAAACTGTTTCGAAGCCAAAATTAACTTTTGGTTTATCTGGGAAACATAGTTAGAGCTCAGGCTGCGAGCTTCCAACCGAATGGCTGCAGTGCACTGAATTGAAGACATGTCAGCCAGACCCATGATTGCATAAAACCAGGGATGGGAATCAAAAACCAATTCCAGTTGAGAATCGTTAACAGCTCCATCAAAGTATTGATATCATGAGTCTTTTTGCTTATCAATTCCCTTATCAATTCCTTCCACTGACAGGGTTCAGAAGCGGTCAGAATTGTGGCTTAATTTTTTTTACAAAAGGCACCTACTGCACAACCTAAAGTGAGTGGAAATACCAGCAACTTGCAGAAGCAGTTATCTATGCTATGACGTGTGTTTCACATTGTTGCCACTAAAAATCTACGGGCATGAAAGGGCGTGAAAGTGTTAGCTGATACTGATGGATAACTAACATAGAAATTCTGAACCATCAGTGAGTGAATGTGAAAGCGAATGAGTGTGAATGGGTAAGTGTGACCTGCGGTGTAAAGCAGCTTTGAGTAGTCAAAAAACTAGAAAGGCAGTATATAAGCTCAAGTCCATTTACCATTTATTTACCATTTACAGGCCAACATTTGTCCACACGGAAAATCTGCAGGAATCAATAAGGGAATCGTTAAAGAATTGGATTGATTAGCAGGATTGTTAATAGCATTGGTATCGATAAAATCTTATCAATTCCCATCCCTACATATAACTCATGCCCCACTCAAAAACTCCAACACTAAAAAAAGCTCTTAAACAATTCACCCCTTGTGAAAATAAAACAAAATATAACAAAACAATCTTTGAATTGGGCTGTTTAAATGGTTATTTCCTGTAAAACTGGACATTTTAGCATGGAGCATCTTGCTGTTCCTCTGCAGTCAGACTAAAGTGGACAATTCAGGATCTACTTTTCTTCTACTTCCTGACTGGATTTTTTTTTTTTTTTTTAATTCAACTCAAGGATGCTGCTTGTTTTAGACAATGCTCTGCTCCTTAACAAGTGCAAATGAACCGCTCATGTCAATGTAAGTTCTCTAATTACACCCTTAGTTTATTCTGTCAAACATGTAATGAGGATTACATGTGGAGTATATGTTCTTATCATCTCAACAGAAAATACTGTATAAGAGACATGCAGAAAGCCCAGACTAGTGGTCTGACTCCTCTGAACAGTTTCTGCTGCCCCTCTGTGATTAAAAGATGTTATTACATAGGGTTTGCAGAGTAGGCCTGACCCTACAGCACAGCAGTCACTGTGGTTTGAAAACAAATGTTTGCCTAGTAGCCCAGTGTTACAAATAAAGTCTTCTTGGTGTTTTTATTTTATGGACTAAGTTTACAAAAACATTAGTTTTGGTGTGCTGTATCACATCCGTCTAATTTCCTCGCACTTCTGAACCTTGACTACAGTCTTTATGTTATAATATGGCAGTCATTCTTTGACCAGAGTTAATTGCATTAAATGAGTTCAGTTCTTATACCAGCCTTGATTACACTCTAGTACTATGAACATACCAGAGTGACAGAGTTTATATAGTATAGTGAGGGAACTTCACTTCTGATTCCCCTCTATTACAAAAACGATTCTAAAAGTTTAAAAATATTTACATTTTCCTTCTCACAAATATGAGAAAATGAGTCATGGCTTGATGTTAAGCCATGACTCATTTTTTTTTTTTTTAATGTTTACTATTCTTTTTAATGTTTTTTTTTTTTAATGTTCAGCAGAATCTAAAAGTAATCGTAGACTTTTGTAGAAAAAAATAGCTTGAATGAAGGTGATTACATTCTCCTCTGTAATCTCCACCTGCTTTTTTGAATTGTTTGCTATGTTTTAACACAGCTCGGGAGGCAGACACCCTCTCTACCTTTAAGGTTAGACTTAAAACATTCCCCTTTGATAAAGCTAATAGTCCATAGTTTAGACACATAGTTAAGATGCAATAGGCTTGGACTGCCAAGGGTATCTGGCGCACTGGGCTCTATCTCTTTGTCTCTCTAACACTGTCTCTCCATATATGCCTTTACCCCTTTTGTTTACTCCTGTACTCGTCTCTGGCTCTTGTCTTGTAGTTGGCCTGGGATCCTTGGTGGAGACTGCCAGCTGCAGTGGAGTCGCGAAACTTCAATAACTGCAATTACAGACATAACAAATATTCTGCCATTTCTTTAGCCCATTCCAGTTCATAATCATTATAGTTGTTAATGTCGCCATTAGCATGATCTCTCTATCCATGGTTAACTATACATCCATAGTAACAATCTCTCGCACCATATAGACATGAGGTCCCTCTTGAAAATGAGATGCCACATCTCAATAGGCTTACCTTTAATAAGTTTGTACTCAACAGAGACAAATGGTGGGGATGCATTTCTGGCCTGGGCATCCATGAGTCTGTCACTACAATGAAATCTTATTTTCAGTTCTTTGTCTCTGCAACGCTCCCCCCTCCATCATATATATATATATATATATATATATATATATATATATATATATATATATATATATATATATATATATATATATACCAGAGGAGCAAAACACCAGCTACTGGTTGACAGAACAGTCGCTCGAGACTGCAGAACCAGACAGACCAACCTGTGCACTGCCTGGATTGATTACAAGAAAGCCTATGACTCGATGCCACATACATGGATCCGGGAATGCCTGAAGCTGTACAAGGTCAACAAGACTCTAAGAGCCTTCATTGCAAACTCAATGAGTCAATGGAACACCACCCTTGAGGCCAACTTCGAGCCAATTGCACAAGTCTCCATCAAATGTGGCATATACCAAGGTGATGCTCTGTCCCCACTGCTGTTCCGCATAGGACTGAACCCCCTCAGCCAAATAATCAACAACACTGGCTACGGATACAGACTCCGAGATGGGACTACCATCAGTCACCTCCTCTACATGGATGACATCAAGCTGTACGCTAAGAGTGAGCGAGACATCAACTCACTGATCCACACCACCAGGATCTACAGCAGTGACATTGGAATGTCGTTTGGACTGGAGAAGTGTGGCCGAATGGTGACAAAAAGAGGGAAGGTAGTCCATACAGAAGGCATTACACTCCCAGAAGGCAGAATAGCAGATGTGGAGGAGAGCTACAAATACCTTGGCATACCACAGGCAAATGGCAACCACGAAGAGGCCACTAGGAAAGCAGCACCGGCCAAGTACCTGAAGCGAGTAAGGCAAGTCCTAAAGAGTCAGCTCAATGGCAGAAACAAGGTTCGGGCAATTAACAGCTATGCCCTGCCAGTGATCAGATACACAGCTGGAATAATAAGCTGGCCAAAAGAGGAAATTCAGGCCACAGACGTTAGAACTCGGAAATTGCTCACCATGCACAGGGGGTTTCGCCCCAAGTCCAGTATCCAGAGACTATACACTAAACGCAAAGAAGGAGGCAGAGGGTTAGTGAGCATCAGAGCCACTATCCAAGATGAAACATCCAAGCTCCATGACTACGTCAGGAAGATGGCCCCAAGAGATCAAGCGCTTAGTGAGTGTCTCAGACAGTGGAAACTGACAGGGAAGAAGGAACCAGAGGAACCATCATGGGAGGAGAAACCCCTGCATGGGATGTACCACCAACAGATAGCTGAAGTGGCTGATATGAACAAATTCTACCAATGGCTAGAGAGGGCTGGACTGAAGGACAGCACAGAGGCACTAATCATGGCTGCACAGGAACAGGCCTTGAGCACCAGAGCAATAGAGGCCCGGATCTACCACACCAGACAAGATCCCAGGTGCAGGCTGTGCAAAGAGAGCCCTGAAACAATCCAGCACCTAACAGCAGGGTGTAAGATGCTGGCAGGAAAAGCATACATGGAACGCCATAACCAAGTAGCCGGTATAGTGTACAGGAACATCTGTGCAGAATATGGACTGGAGCCCCCAAGGTCAAAATGGGAAGCACCTCCCAAGGTGATTGAGAATGGCCGAGCAAAGATCCTGTGGGACTTCCAGATACAGACCGACAAAATGGTAATGGCCAACCAACCGGACATTGTAATCCTGGATAAGCAGCAGAGGAAAGCCATTGTGATTGATGTAGCCATCCCAAGTGATAGCAACATCAGGAAAAAGGAACACGAGAAACTAGATAAATACCAAGGGCTCAAAGAAGGGCTAGAGAAAGCCTGGAAGGTGAAGGCAACAGTAGTGCCTGTGGTCATCGGGGCACTCGGGGCAGTGACCCCCACACTGGAGAAGTGGCTCCAACAGATTTCTGGAGAAACATCAGACATCTCACTCCAGAAGAGTGCAGTCCTAGGAACAGCTAAGATACTGCGCAGAACCCTCAAGCTCCCAGGCCTCTGGTAGAGGACCCGAGCTGAAGTGGATGAACAGCTGCCCACCCCACCAGGGAGAGAAGAGTTTTTTTATATATATATATGTGTGTGTGTGTGTGTATTTTATATATGTATATATGTATCTATGCATTTATGTGTATCCATAAAATGAAGAGTATGTCTTCAGCCTGCTCTATTGTAAAGTGTCTTGAGATAACACTTGTTATGAATTGGCGCTATACAAATAAAGATTGATTGATTGATTGATTTTAATAATAATTATATCATTCACTTAACACCCAACAGTTTTAAGCATTAAGGGAACTTTAAAGTTTGTTGTTGACAGCTTAGTCATCAAAATAGACTTTTAGGAACTTCATACTGTTATTACTAACCACCAACCTGTGGGTGTTAAAATGTGTTTGCATGCCCCCATGTGTATTTGTGTTTGTCTGTGACTCTTTAAAATAACAGGGGGAAAAATCCCCTTATTTGTTAACTTCCTCTGCAATGAGTCAGAGCCAGGGCACTCTGTTATCTGTCATCTAGGCATAATGTTGCTCCAAAAATATTTGTCTACACAGAAGGTTTGGAACAAATGTTTGTTACACCTCACACAAAATTAAGTTTGTGGGATGCGGATAAGCGTGACCCATCACTCTAAAACCTATACCACAATGTGTCCTATATCTGTTTTTAAGAGATGAATTAAGTGTTTGTTTAAAACTGATTACAGGGAAGCTTGTTCCATACAAATCACTGCTAGACCTTTACCACTAGAAGTCTGCTTGTAATCTGAAGGTAGCTTAGTGTAAGGAAATCACCAAAATATTACCATTTTAACTTTCATTGATGAAGTTTGACATTATGATTACTCCTAACTGTCCAGTAAATTAATTCAGGGAACTGAACTTTAAATTGTAGTTGACATCTCTATTGTTTTTTGACTTGTGATATTTGACTCTTTCCATGTACCACAGAATCCTCTTGTGTTGAACCTTTACCAGATGGTCTTGCATAATGAGGACATGCAGGAATGTATAAGGAATGGAATATATTTTAATTTGTTGCCTGCTGGAAACAGACAAGAATAAAGTGGAGGGGGGGGGGGGTTCTGTTTCTTTGTTTGTTTGCTTGCATAAGATATACACTGCATGTCATGAAGGTCTTGTATTTGGGCACAGCTCTTATGTTTTTAATTTTTCAATCTTTATTCTTTATATGTATAGTGCCAATTCATGACAGGTGTTATCTCAACACACTTTACGATAGAGCTGGCTGAAGACAAATTCTTCAATTTATGGATACACATATATGCATAGATACTATATATATATACACACATATACATACATTTATATTTATATTCATATATAAATATATATACATACACATACATACATTAAAAACCAAACATCAATCCATCATCTCTGAAAAAATGTCTGTTAAGCAGCAGGAAATCTTGAATGTGGATTCCAGTCTCATGACTAACAGCCATGCACACCAAGCTGTATTGGGTGTATGGGTGGGGGAAGGGAGGTGGACAGAGACAAGTGGACAAAAGTAAGAACTAAAGCTAGTAACAGGTCCATGGGCCAATCATAGACCTGTCTTCATCATATTTGTCTCTGCTGAATATAAATTAATTAGAGGTTAGCCCCTTGAGATGCAACATCTTGCTTTCATGAGGGACCTCGTGTCTGTATGATTGTAGTGATACTTTTTATAGAAGTATAATCAATAACAATCATGAAAAGAATAATTAACCTAATATTTATATTAACATGTATAATGATTATAAGGTATAGATAACTTGTGTTGAATACTACAACAGCATCAAAATAAGAGTTTATAAGTGATGTATTTTCTGTTGATAATTGGGGGGGTTGGAGGGGTGCAGACACAAAGGACTGAAAATAAGAATTTATTGTAGTGACAGACTCTTGGATGCCCAGACCATAAATCTGTCCCCACCACATTTGTCTCCATTGAGTATAAATTCATTAAAGGTAAGCCTCTTGAGATGTGGCATCTCATTTTCAAGAGGGACCTCATGTCTATATGGTTGTAAAGCAAGTTACTATGGATGTATAATCAACCATGGACAGAGAGATCATGCTAATGTCTACATTAACAACTATGATTGTGAACTGGAATGGGGCTAAAGCAAACAAAAGGGGCAAAGGCATATATGGAGAGAGAGTGTGAGAGAGAGAGGGATCGAGCCCAGTGTGCAGATCCTCCCAGCAGTCTACTATGTGTCTTATGGACTATGAGCTGGTCCCTAACTGAAAGCTTTATCAAAGAGGAATGCTTTAAGTTTAACCTTAAAGGTAGAGAGGGTGTCTGCCTCCCAAACTGTGGTCGGTAAATGGTTCCAGAGAAGAGGAGCCTGATAACTGAAGCCTCTACCTCCCATACTACTTCTAGAGACTGATGGTACCACGAGCAGGCCAGCATTTTGGGAGTGTAATATTCTAGAGGGGTTGTACAGCACTACAAGTTCTTTAAGATAAATTGGTGCCTGTCCACTCTGAGCTTTATAATTGAGAAAAATAATCTTGAATTCTATTTGAGATTTTATGGGAAGCCAATGCAGAGAAGCTAATACAGGAGTAATGTGATCTCTTCTCCTAGTTCTAGTCTGTGCACGTGCTGCAGCATATTGAACCACACTCTCAGAAGTAAGGGTTCCAAAAGGGTTCTTCTTGGAGGGCAGGAGTTCTACCCAGAACAATTTGCTTCTAAAAAAAACCCTTTTTTGAAAAAAGGGTTCTTCAAGGGTTCTTTGTAAGACTACGGGATCCTGTAAGAACCATTTCAGTACAGAGAACTCTTTTTTGAAGATGGAGTTCTTCAAGGGCTGTTGAAAACACATCAAGATCCTCACCCTCAAGTATTCAAATGTTTAGCCATGTTTCAAGTAGTATATTTAATGCAGATGTATCTGGAATACCCTTATCAATTCATTGTACTTGTTTTGTCACAGTCTTCAATGTCTTTTCCATCATTTCATGCTATACAATAGTTAAATGCATACATGTATTGAGCACTGCTCCCACACTGGGCCTTGAACCCTCTGTCTCCAAGACAGACAACTGCATTAACCAGTCAGCCAGAGAGTTAAACCCACTGGCCAGTGCATCTCATCAACTGTGGCTGTAACACCATCCCCTCCTTCAGGAAGTATTTCTATGCGCAGCTCATGAGGGAAACAATTATTCTCTGTTCAGAGATTGATTAGTTGACATATGTTGCCTTCAATGTGGATGGCAGGAGGGCTGCAGTGTGGAGGGGTGTTGGATCTGAACCCCAGTCACCCAGGGGAAAGACTGGAGTTTAATGCTTGAGGCTTGGGAGCTGGCTGCCCTTGTTTTTGCCCTGTGTGATCTGAGTGCTGGTTTCACAATGTATTACACCACATTGTCCACCCTTCTCTATAAAACAGGTGTGACATATCAGTGGTGATTACTATTCACTCATTATGTGATCACCTGTGTATGAATTTGTATTAGAAACTGTATTGAAGTGACAGAGGATCAGAAACTTCAGGGAATCAAGGTAAGTTAAATCTACTGTCGTATTTCAGCAAGTGTAATGTGAAACCTATTCCTTATTTAAAACATATTTTAGATCATTCAAAATTTAATGTTGGCATACAGACTTCTCTAGTTATTACTGTAGTTACAGTAAGTAACTTTTTTTGTATCTGTTACAAAACAGGAATTTATTTTTACTGGAAAGTATTTCAGCTTGAATATTTCAATTTGAATAAATTAATGTGAAAACTTTGTGGGGTTCCCTCACTTTCACCTGATTGTGTGCCAGTGGAGGCTCTTGTTGTAGGAGTTATAGGACAAGCTTATTCAGTCTGTTCCACTGTCACTGTTACTATGCGCCTATACTCTGACTGCCCTCACTGGGCCATGCATTACTTTGCTGTTTGTAGATGGCTTAGTGCTTTATCTGGTGTAGTAAGTTTGCCTTGTCTTGATGCTACTAACTGTCTTTTTTTGTCTTCCCTTTCTATGTCACCATTGCTGGAGATTACATGAATCCACCTGCTAAGGACAACCTGGTTTGCCTGGCTTGTGTCTATCTGTCCTGTTGCTGATTCCTCTGGTCCTATGCTTACTTCTGTCCTGTTTCCCCCGGGACCTACATAACCTCTCCTGTTCTGTTGGCTTATCCTCTGAGAGTCTGCCCTCCTTATCCACCATTGTTCCAAGATTTTTAAATAAAAAAAATCTCATTAAAATTTGTTTGAATGTTTTCTTAATGTCAACAATGTTGGATGAACACAATACACAATATATGGTATTCAATAATTTTGCCTGATCTGTAGAATACAGTATGGTTCTTCATGTAACCTTTAGAAGATAAGAGGGTTACTAGTGAAATCCCAATAAAAAGGTCCCTGTGTTGGTTCTAGATGAAACCCTTGAAATATAAAAGGGTTCTCAGTGGAACTTCCTGTTTAGGATCTAGATGAAACCCTTAGAGGGTGAAAGGGTTCTGGATTGAACCCTCAGTAAGGGTTATCAGTGAAACCACTACACCATTGCAGGGTTCTTTGTAGATCCTCTCATAGGGGGTTCTAGGTGGAACCTTTCACAGATGGTTCTGGGCGTAACCCTTTATGTTGGGTTCTAGGTGGAACTCTCTGGAAGGGTTCCAGGTGGAACCTTTATAAAGGGTTCCAACAGGAACCAAAAAGGGTTCTCCTATGAGGACAAGCCGAAGAACCTTATATGGTTGCAGTCTGCACCTTTACTTCTAACAATGCAGCTGAAGTGTCTTAAGTGACTTGCTGGGACAGCCTGATAGAAGAGAATTACAATAGTCCAGTCTAGAGGTAACAAAAGCATGGACTAGCTTTTCAGCATTGCTCTGAGACAGGATAGGCCCGATTTTAGCAATGTTACGAAGATGAAAAAAGGCTGTTCTTGAAATTTGCTTTATGTGAGAGTTGAAGGATAAATCCTGATCAAATAGAACCCCAAGATTTCTAACAGTTCTGCTTGGTGCCAGTTTAATGCCATCTAGGGCAGTCAAATCACTAGAAAATGTTTCTCTAAGGTGTCGGGGCCCAGAACAATGACCTCTGTCTTGTCTGAGTTAAGAAGAAGAAAATTCCTGGCTAATATCAGACAAAAAAAGGATAATAGAAAAATTACTGATATCCAAAGTTGAGACATACTCTGTTCACCATGAATGTGGGTGCTAAACTAATCGAGAATCTGTCAAAATAATTTACTTAAAGAGCTTAGCAAACAGTCACCAAGTAAGTCTTCTATCCATGTCACAGCAGGACCAAGCTCTTCTATTTTAAATGTGTTTACTTTGTGGTTTTGTTTTTAAAAACAGTATGCCTTTCTAAGAAACTACCCTGAGTGTGACATGTCCTTCTATTCCGAGGTTAAACAGTAGCACAGTCAGCAGACATATTGCAAATTACTAAACCTTATGATTAGGGAAACTGTATTGATAAAAGTTCACACATTAATTTTGTCATTAAAACATTTATGTTACAAAGTGTTCAAATCCCATTTTTAAGCTCATGATACTTGTTTGCATCATTCCCCTTTTTTGTTAGTCATTTATCCTAAAACAAGACACAGACTATCATGAGACCAGTCGCCAAAATCCCCTTTTTCAGATGACGCATTTTTCCTCAGTTTTTCTCTGTGTAGATAATTTTAAAAACTTGTGCTAAAACTTCTATAGAAATCAGTTGTGTTATGACTTTCTAGTAAATGTATCTTCAGAAGTATTTAATGCCACTAATTAAGCTTTTATATCAGGTAACAAGGAAAGGCAAATAAAGAAAGTGCTAGTGTTTATTTTCTTCCAGATTTTTCCAATAAATGTACCATCAGACTCCTTAGGCCATGGCAGTATGGAAAATGTTTATCAAAGCATTTAAGGAGGGCTCAAAGGGATGAACTCAGACCACAGTAACTGTAGATTTAGTGATATAAGCACATTCTCAGTGGACGAAGAAGGAAGTGGCTAGGTGCTTTTGCATGAATCACACTGATCCTTGAAAAAAAAGTCTGCCTGAAGCTCTATAAATACCTAACAGGGCTTCTTGATCCCAATTACTACATTAGACAGCACAGAGACAACAACAATGATAGTGTTGCTGCTGCTGACTCTGGTCCCTCACTCCTTCTCTCTGCCTCTGTCGCCTCGAGATAAAGAAAACCAGCTTTTAGCAGAGGTAAGACATAAGGGCTGTTATTTATAATTTTAGTGTTGTGTGTCAGCTGTAAGTCATTTTTCATATTTGAAATGAAGACTCCACACAGTTGTAGTGATCTGTCACTTTTATGTATAAGACCAATCTGAATCTTTCATATCTTGATCTCTTATGATAAACAGAAGTACCTCAGGCGGTTCTATGGCCTTCCAGCTGGCCTCCAAGGAAGGCAGAGGTCATCAGATGCCTTCAAAACAAAGATTGAGGAGATGCAGAGGTTCTTTAAACTCAGGGTAAGCAGATCTGGAAAGAAGTCATCAATCCTTCTGTGACAGTATTTTTTTTTTTTTTTTTTTTTTTTGGTACTCTGTTATAGTTTAGTTAAAATGGATTTTAATCATGGTTAAAAGAGAAAGTAGAACATGTTCTAAAGCTTTGATATATAAATGGCATTTACAACCCACAACACATTTAATTGAATGAGCTACACTGGCATTAATAACATTGGTAGTTCAATCATTTATTTCAGGTTTGTAGCTGGTGTATCTTGTTGTTGTTTTCTTAAATACAAAGACATAAAATGGTGTCCTAAAAAACAAAAATGTATCTCTAAGTGCAAGAAGTTTAAAATGTAAAGATAAACCAGCAAGTTCAATCTGCTTTGCTGTTGATGATAAACCTTATCTGTTGATGGGTGTAGTTAATCCTTGACTTTAAGTGTGTTACTCAAGAAAAATGCACAAATTTAGGGGTAAAATGTTTTGTCTCTTGTTTGAAACCTTTGAACGCTCACACACACTATCATAGACATTACTGGATAACTTCGTGAATTGCCTTAAGATCCTGATTTCTATTCTAATAAAACTGTTAAAACCAGCAAGTGAAATGTCTCCTGTCCTGATTTAATGGCAAATCCAAGACAGCATTCAAAGGATAAAACATAAACTAATAGAGTATAATAGATGTTTTTTTTATCACTGCAAAGTGTGTTGAAAATTCAGAGACATTAAGAAGTTACCCTAAAAACTAAATGTTGGATTTCAAAAGTGCAGGAGTTCTACATTTTCTTTCCACGTTTCTTATTTCTAAAGGTGACAGGGAATCTTGATGACATCACTTTGGAGCTGATGAAGCAGGCCAGATGTGGTGTGCCAGACATCGGAGAGTATAACCACTTCCCTCGACATCTCAAATGGGAAAATAATAATGTCACCTTTAGGTATGAATCAGTGTAGCAATATAAATATGAATAATAGCAGGATGATAGAAAAAGTATTTGGGAGGTAGATGCAAATAAAAACGTCCACTGTCATTTATCTAATCCAAATATCTCTCTTAATGTTGTAGAATACTGAATTATACACCAGATCTGAAAAAAACTGATGTGGACAGAGCCATTCGCAATGCACTAAATGTTTGGTCTGATGTCACCCCCCTGACCTTCAAGAAGCTTCACAGTGGTATTGCTGACATTATGATCAGTTTTGGGTCAAAAGGTACAAAAGACAACAATTCATTATGAATACACAAAAATACATGTCAGTTTTTTCACTCAGCAGCTGTTTCAACTTGAAAAAAAATCGATGTTACATAACACATTTTGCTTAGCATATTAAAATATCGTCTGGTGTGTATTTTGCAGAGCATGGAGACTTTAACCCTTTTGATGGACCTAATGGACTGCTGGCTCATGCATACCCTCCTGGTCAAGGTATTGGAGGAGACACCCACTTTGATGAGGATGAACACTGGAGCAAGGATTCATCAGGTGAGAGATCTAAACTGAACTTCAACAAAACTCTCTGATTTTATTCTAAATGTTTGCCACAGTAACACTTTAGTATATGATCTTCAAATTATGATGAATTTTATGAATGAATCTGCATGAGTTAAGTATGAATTTATGAAGAAATATCTAATATACATATGCTCAATATGAATTCACAAATTCAGTGCACTGACTAAGGTGCTTTAGCTGTCATGAATCATCATTCTCAAGGTAGTACAAATCAGTGTTAAGCTACATCTGAGGGTCCACAAAGATGATGAAGTCATTAAGAAGTAATGCTTAAGTAATCATAATAGCAGTATTTTGAATACATTTTTGTACTGGTCAGTCAGCTGAAGACTCAGAGATGAGACGATCATAGTTATCATCACTAACTCTGACACACCTTAGTTAATGCATGTATTAGTTAATGAATTCATGCACAAGTTGCAATCAATATGTGTGTATTACTGATATTTTATCATGAATTAATGTATTAATTCATGATAACTAATGTACCCTATGCTAAAGTGTTAGCACTGCTACTTATTAACAAGCAGGGCCTGTTTGAATAATATTTTAACTGAGCTCTTTTACCCTGCAGCCTACAACTTGTTCATAGTGGCAGCTCATGAGTTAGGCCATGCCCTGGGTATGTCCCACTCTACAGATGCAGGGGCCCTGATGTACCCAGTCTACTCCTATGCTACAGGCTACCCACTGGCCGAAGATGACATTGAAGGCATTCAGGCTCTCTATGGTGGGAAAAGACTGCACACTAATCATAAGCACATTAATCATAAAAATGATCCAAACTGAAAAGTCCACACAAATTACATGAATTCAAATATGTTGAAAATATTAACACTTTCTATCCATTAATTGTATTAATATTATGTAGGAATTCATGAAAAACATGCACCTTTAACATAACTAAATGGTTGTTCATTTAGTCTTATGGCCTACTGTTTTGAAGTTTAACGTATATTACTTCAATTTTTATTTCACAAAACAGTCATAAGAACCATCTGTTGAAGTCAAGACAGCGATCCATCAAACTAATCCCCTGCTTAGATTGATTTTGTTGAAATTTGTCAAATTTAATAATGTCAGATCCTTTACAGGCCCAAATCCCAACCCAAGAAAAAGAAAGCCAAAGCCTGATGCACCTAACAAGTGTGACCCCATGTTAACTTTTGATGCTGTAACAGAGCTCAGAGGGGAAACAATCATCTTCAAAGACAGGTACAGCTGATCCAGGATACCTACCAGAATGTAATCCATAAACCCTCCATATTCATTTTTATATGCCAGCCAATTCCAGTCACCTCCACTTCAGATTTGCTTATAGATTGCATTGGACCACTGGATTCTGAAAAAGCCCTCTTTTTTGTAGATTTTACTGGCGTCTTCATCCTCAGATGCCAGAGCCTGAGCAAACGCTGATCAAGTCCACGTGGCCATCCATCCCAAACAAGATAGATGCAGCATATGAGAATGCAGAAAAGGATCTTGTCATCATATTTAGTGGTGAGTCATATTAACTTTTTTGTTGACATTTAATTGTATACTTATTTCTGAGAAACAAGAAAGTAGTACGCTTGAAAGAAACACAAGGTCTGTGATTCTGCAGGGATCAGAATGTGGGCTTTGAACGGATATAATCTTGTGGATGGTTATCCAAAATACATACACAAACTTGGACTTCCAAAGACAGTAAGGACAATAGATGCTGCCGTGCACATTGGAGACACTGGGAAAACTCTACTCTTCACTGATGAGGAGTACTGGAGGTATGAAGTAATTCAATTTACAGTCATTTTCATTCATAAAGAATAGAAGAATGTTCAAAGAAATTGAATACCCCTCCACACACACAGCTATGATGAAGCAACAGGCACTATGGACGCTGGCTACCCACGATCCATCGAGGATGATTTTCCTGGGATGGATGATGAAATTGATGCTGCTTCTTATCACTATGGTATAATCAATGCTTTTTCAAAAGAGCTTTATCAAACATAAGGTTTAATTCTCTCAGATCTATCACGACCTACCCATGAACTGTTACTCTGCTGTGCTGTCTTTCAGGGTACCTGTATTTCTTCCATGAACAAATGCAGTATGAGTACAGCTACACCTCTAGAAAAGTCATTCGCATCATGAGAACCAACTCCATTCTGAACTGCTGATGGGCTGGTCAGCATCTATGGGCAATTGTTTTTACAAAGTTTGAGAAAGCAAACACATGATTGACAAATACCACTTCCTAAACACCAGGAGATCAAACTCATTGAATGAGCAATAATGGGCAGATGAAGGGAAGTATTTGAACTAAAAATGTTTTTTTTTGTCTTTTTTTTTTTTGTGCTGGACACCTGACGGTGACCTTGTTCGTCAGAAAAGAATGCTGGAGTTTTCTTCTGAGATTATTAGGTTAGTTAGACTATTGCTATTTATTGCATATACTTTATTGCGCTCTTTATTTGTACAAGTCTCACCATGAAAAACAATGCACATTGTGTCTTGTCAGTTCCTGTTGCCTTTGGCTGTTGTGTGTTCTCATTGTTTGACTACTTTCTGTAACATTTTTGTGATGTAACAAAAGTTGTTTAATGTTTTGGGTGTTTTTTGCGTAGATTTTTCTAAGTGTTTTGAATATCAATAAAGGGAAAACAGTTATAATTATATGATAGTAGATTTTATGGTTGATATGCAAAATGTCAAATAATCTACTCCTAATAAGACTCCAGGGAGTTTCTATATTAAAGATTGCATTTTAGAGGACTATCTTTAACCTTACCAGCCATGACACTGTGCAAATAAAATACTGTAAAAGATTGATAATGTCAAAGACTGCACAAACAAATGTACCCACTCATCCATGTAAACTTCACTGTATTGAAATCATTTTAATCTTAACAAAGATTTAGATAATAACAGTTTTAATAGCATTCAAATGAGTCCTGAAGCATTATACAAATACCAATGTGATGAATTTACAAAGAGGGTTATGGCACCTGGTGTTGTTTTAGCCAGTTTTGGCTAAATCCATCACATTAAATTAAGGTCATGAGTGGTTATTCGACCATGAACAATCTATTCACACATGGGGCTGCACTACTGATCCCTGTTTAATCAAAATTGCTGGATAAAACTCCTCCATTTCTCTGCCTTTAGCACTAGAGGGCACTCATTTCAACAATTTGGGTGAGCAAAGGCCAAGCTTCCACCCAAGTCATGACTGGTCTTTTATGTCTCATAGAATAAAATATGTAAAAAAGAGAAGAATGTCACGTCATGGCAATAATCCACAGTGCTGATCTTATGTTTCTACACAAACAACTGCTTCAGTCTGTTTCTAAAATCAAACAATAATTTTCCGGTCTTTAGAAAAATGAATGTAGGTAAAGATCTGTGGCTCTGATCAAATAATTCTTAAGATGAGATCACATCAGAAAGAATAATTACTTGTTAAAGGTCTTTTATAGTGATGCATTCATCCCCCAGGACTTAACCCTATCAATACAAAGTTGATAATCAGAGCAGAAAGTTTAAAAATTGAGTAAAAAACAACAATTCTGTGCTGGCAGTTTTAAAGGTCAGCAAAGCATCATTAAGGGAAGTTCAGGAAACTGTGCAGCTAAAGCCAAGAAGCATAATCCACCAGCCCAATCATGTGGATGTAATTACAGTGCAGTGAAGCAGTCACCTCATTTGTTCATTTCCGAAGTATTGTGTGATGCAGACTGTAAGAGGCCCACAAATCCCAAGTGTTCATCGCTGATGTTGACTTTTAACACCCAGCTCCAGTGAATGAAAACACATATTCTTAATCTGACAGTACTATGACTTTAGAAAAGCACATTTAAGATGATCATATGATCTATCATTCTACCACATTGTTGTGCTTTTCTAAAGTTATATCATTTAAGTGATCAAATCAAGAAGAAGGAAGAGTTTGTGTACAGGGAACAACTAGACAAGGGTTTATTTTGTCTGAAAGACCACGCAGACAGCTTAGGGAGGCCCAGTAACAACTGGTTTCAGTGTAGCTCATCCAAGGACCAGCAGAGAATTGTCCAAATCTTCTCTCATATTAGTAACACCTGGACATTAAGGATGTGTGCATATGCCTGTTTGGGGCCTGGCAGAAGTTAAATCACACTGAGATGTTCAAAGATAGAAGATTTTCAAAAATACAGCTGAGGTCATAAGCTGGTTGTCATGGTCACTAAATGTCAGGTTTATTCCTATTGACTGTCTCAGACCATAATGTGTATTTACTCCTTCGGGAATGGGAGCATGTCTCTTTTTAAAATATCTTTTAACATTCCTAGCTCCATTCATTAGTGATTTGCAAATTTCTGCAACTTTAGTTACTTTGGGTGTGTGTGTGACACAGGGCATTGTTACCTATAATGTAGAAGAGAAGAGAAGAAGAGAAGATAAAAAAATCCAAAGAGGTTTACAAAATAATTAAGTCTTTCTCATCGGAAACGTGGTATCCTTAAAGAAAACATTTACAAAGTTCAGCATAGCAACAGCAGATGGAAACCAGATGAAGGGGAATGACAGTCTCAGGATATATCTCTTTTCCTCTGGGAAACTCCCTCCTCAGACCAACAATATGAAAGGAGTGATGCAAGACCTCCACTTCAACAATGAGCTAATTATTCTGAATGTGAGCCAGCAATGTGGTTTGGGGACTTTTTAAATGCCACAGTGACATGTTTATTTATTTATTTATTACTTTATTATTTATTTTATTTTATTTGTGTTTGTTTGTTTTATCAGATAATGTTAAAAGCCTTCAAATAACCCTGTAAGGGGTTGGTTCATAGTGTTGAACTAATATGCACCCAAACTATTTGGCAAAATTCACATCAGAGCCTAGGGACACGGGAAATTTCTGGACCCTAATCAAAATTTGAATAGCATTGACAAATGCCTATTTTATACTTGGAATTAGTATTGGCATACATTATCCCTCTGTGTTAAGGGTGGCCAAACTATAGCCTGAGATCAACTGCAGCCAGCAATTCATTATTACTAGCCTGCAGCAAATCCCAAAAAGTGCAATACAATTTAGCCCCTATTTGAACATAAAGCTTGTGCTTTACTCACTAATAGTCAAGCACAAGGTGCCCCCCACCCCACCAATCACCATACACTTCAACATATGAAGTGTCAAAAAAATATCATAACATTGTCAAGTTCATTACTTCATCTTAGAATGTATCATATACATCTTTGGCAAATAATACAGAACTGCAGCTTAAATTTTTCAGCTTAGTGCTACAGCATCAAAGTTCCAAGTTATTAAGTTAAAAGTCACCAATGTGACCATTGTACAAGGGAAGGCAAGGGTGAGCTATTGCTCCCTTTATATTGAGTTTTTAAAGATGTGATGTCTGAATACTCCATTTTTAGCCTTAGGGTAAAATGGAAGTTCTTTCATACCATTACAAATCTTAAACAAAGTCTGGCTTTTTGTCTTGATAGGCCATCCACGGAAAGCCATGATATTGGCTTATTTCATCATATCATAAACTAATGTGCTAGTTTTACCAGCTTTGATGCACCAAAGTGAGGTTACAGTTTTCTAGCCCCTATAGAACAGTATTTTGGGGACCCCTGTTCTTTGTTTGTTAGTCTCTGTGTTTGTTTTCTGTTGCTTTTTGTTCATTCACTCTTAACCTTTTTGTCTGGTCTGCCTTTTGGAGATATTTGTTTTCATGATGAAAAATCTAAAAAAAAAAACAAAGAACAAACTTTGTTTACAAGACAAGCAGTGCATCACTGAAAGCCACATTCTGTGTTTTTTCCTCCTACATAGATGCTGGAATGTGGAGAAAGTCATGCTCTGCCCTGGACTGACCCATAAGTAAGTAAAGCTGTCCAAAATGACCCAGGGGCAGGAACAGGAGTGAACAAAACTTTGGAGGAAATAGTTTTGAGAATTTGTCCTAAAACAAGCAGGAAAACCATTTCAAATGAGCCGTACTAAATCATTAAAGATTTTAAAATTTAAAATTACCCCCCCATACACACACATTTAATAATTTAAATGTATGTAGCTGATAACAGTTTAAAAAATAGGATCTTTTTACACTTGTCTCTTTTTACTTTATTACATGGGGCTGTGTTCAGTGTTTCAAAATCCTTTATTGTTTATGCTTTCATTCATGGGCCACTTTATTGGGTATACTTTGTCAGTATGCAGTTAGTTATGCATTTGCCCATCAGAATTTCCTTAATTCATCAGGGCATAGATTCAACAAGTTGTTGGAAACATCCTCAGAAATTTTGATCCATACTGAGATTTTTCAGCTGTACATCCATGATGTGAATCTTCTGTTCAGCCACATCCCAGAGGTGATCAATTGGATTGAGAGTGACTGCAGAGGCCACTGGAGAACAGGGAATTCGTTGTCATGTTTAAGAAACCAGTTTGAGATCATTTGAGCTTTGACATGATGCATTATAATGTTCGAGGAGGATGGGTGGTCATAAAGGGATAGACATAATGAGCAATAATATTCAGGTAGGCTGTGGCATTAAAAGAGCCCATATTATGCTCTTTTACATGTCAGTGTGGACTTGACCCACATGGGGAATGGAGCCTGAAAGGTGCAGGAACTCTAACAGAGCATCCCATACCGAGAGTAAATACAGCTGAAACAGCAGTCCTCAGTATATGGAAACTAGAAGGTTTTTTGAACATTAGAGATTGTGAACATAATGCAGCAGTCATCAAAAAATATGATATCAACCAGAATAAAGGCAAAATATTTGCTCTTAAAATGACGCTCACTTGATACTAAGGGCCTAAAATATTATCCCCCACACCTACCAACACCAGGCCCAACCTGAACCTCTATGGCAGGATGGATCCATGACATGTTGTTTACACTAAAGTCTGACCCATCTGAATGTTGCAGCAGAAACTGAAAAGCATCAAACAAGGCAACATCTTTCCATCCTGTTATTATTTGACAGGATTGGCCCCTTGTGTGGTCTGGAACATCTGGAACATGTGTTCAGAAAGGACATTCTGCATTCCTTCATTGTAATCACTTAGCAGATACTGTTACCTTTCTATCCCCTCAAACCACTCTGGCTATTTCCTCAACAAAGAATCTTTGGCCAGAGAACTGCTGCTTGATGGATATTTTCTTCTTTTTTTGACCATCCCATCCAAATCCTAAAAATGGTTGTGCATGAAAATCACCAGAGGCCATGCCACATTCAGAGTCACCTAACTCAACTTCCCTCCCTATTCTGATGCTCGGTTTGGCCTTTAGCAGGTCATCTTGACTATATCGCCATTGAGTGGCTGCCTTGTGATTGGCTGATTGTCCATTTGCAAAAGCAACACTTGATTGACTGTACCTAATTAAGAGGCCAGAGAGTGTATACCTCACTTACTGTATGGCATGCTATATTAATGTTTTAAAAGGTGTATGATGTTACTTGAGCCCATGTGGTGTCTCCAAAATTTATAAAGCATTAAGAGGAAAACTAAACACCTGTCTGTACTGTTTATGACAAACACATACAATTACATTAATAAGACAACAAGTCTGCTGGCCTGCAGGAAGTTAACTACATAAATAGCATTTCTTGATTGTATTGAATTTCTGCAATTCAAGCCAGAAAAAAATGAGCAAATAACTTCAAAACTTAAGTTCGTCTAACACACAACACTTTCACAGAGTGAAAGTGTTGTTTTATTAAGTGGGGATATTTTGCAATATTTATACACATCAGTTGTATGATACCAACAATGGGTTCAACATACTTTGACCTCAATTTTGTAGAGGGATTACATGTTAAGCACAGTGTTGTAAATAGCTAATGGAACTCTTTCAACTTCAGTGTAAGCACCTCTTTGATGAAAATACAAGAATCAGCTTAATAAAACTGCCACTGTGCAGAACGAGCACACGCTGAGTCATGCTGCAGCCACTGAAATGTGAGGGTCGCTCTTAAAAGTTGTTTATTCTCACAGGAAAGGTTTTTTTTTTTTTTTTTTTTACAATACATCATTTACTTCTGATCCCGTGCCAAGAGTTGAGGTCAGGATATAGAAGGATTAAAAAATTGACCTATGTTTCCAAAACAACTTGTTTTCCCTCCCCACAGGTTTTCATAGATAACTCCTGCCCTGCCTAAAATTTAGAACTACCATCCTGGGGAACTTACACAAAGCATCAAGCGCAGAGAGACCTTCATTTACTTTAAAGTGTTAAAATATTAGTAAACTGTCTTTAAAGAAATGAATTATGATGCTGTAAATTGGTACAAACCCCAACAGCTTTAATGGCTCTACAATAACAAGCAAATCTCTGTGGCCTGCTCCAAGAGGAGCTGTTCCTTTGTTTGTCTGAAAAATAAAACCACTGTGCTGAGCTGCAGTACGCTGACACAGGACCTTGGTGTCTATTGTCACAGCAGCACAACAAGCCAGAGGGCATTCAGATCATTGTTATGTCTGATGTCTAATGAAAATTAAATATCCACCGTAACCCTTACAGGAACACAAAAAGGGTATATTTCTACTAAATGAGAAGGACAGTAAAATTATACATTGAAAGTAAAAGTGTTTAAAGTGATCTCCTAAAACATTATTGGATACAGAGCCTCCTGTAAGTGGAAATGTAAAACCTGACTGTGTACAGAACCAAATGGACCATTGTAGAAGAAAAGTGAATTACCTGCTTGGCGAGCTTAGTCCTCTGGAGAGTCTATCTAGGAAGGTCAAATTACATTTGTTTGATATTTGTTCATGCAAGAACAGAGTACTTAATAAAGACACCCTGGTTCTGCTTGCCTGAATTCATTATACTCAGTTCAAAGCCTCCTTTAGCTTTGAACTTATTGCATCTCAGTTCCAAAGCGCTGCAGGGCAGCAAGCAATTACCTCTGATTTCTTTACTCACATGTCTCACAACAGCACAGCCCAAATAGCACACCTAGATTGAGTTGTTTTCAAAAACTATGAATAACAATAATTCATACTATCCTTTTTCTGCTGTCATAGTCTGCTCAAAACAAACCAAGACCAAGAAAAGACAATCTTTTGTCTTTTATCAAGATGTGATAAGGACTTTGTTGAATCTTGTTCAAACTTGCATGAAAGTCAAGCACAAACCAGGCTACATTAGACATTCTGTCGATGGGCATTACACACTGAAAGGAGGAGCAACTATGTCAAGATATACTAAAGCTAAATAAACAGTTTGCTAGATTAACTTCTCTTTCCAGATTTGTTGCACCAGGTTCTCTCTTCTTAAATCAATCAATAGTTGGCTATTTTAAACAGAAATGAATTTCAAAATTTCCCTTTATACTTCACATCTGTTCTCATTTCTACCTGTTTGTTCAATAAATTCTTTATGCTACTATTTTAGTTTCTTATTGAACTGGAGTCATGACAAAGTAAATATTTTGATGTTACAGAGGTCGCTTTGTCAATTCTGAATCAAATACTGATGAGTTGACACATTGAATAAAGATGATGATTTGATTTATTCCTGTTCTTTGTTGAAAGTGTAAGTAAAATAACTAAAGCATGAACTGGAACAATAACAACCTCGATATGAATTTTTAAATAATTTATTTTAACATCATTGATTATTTGTTTTCCTCTATATTTTAATTTTAATTTTTAATTCTTGCACTTTATGGTAGATGTGTGATGTATTTGTTTAGGTGGTTTTACATAAACTTTATCAGTCTTCTGGATGTATTTTTATAAAAGCTTATTGTAAGTATTGCCAAATCCACCAATGATTTTATATTTAGTGTCAGTATATGCCATATTCCTTTATGTGAAATAATCAAACAAATAGATAAGGTTATTCTTCCCTGCCAGTAGAATTTGAGCATAATATTGAAGCATGAAACCTTAAGGTATGAGTGTCTCACACACACGAAGAGATGCAATTCTATGTTGCATTTCAGCCGCTGAGCCATAACATTTTAACAAGTATTTTTGCTTGAGATGGGAGTTGTTGTTGATTTGCTATGGGACAGGGTCAGAAAACTGATGTCACACAGAGGTATAGCATGCCTCTGGCTTATCAGCTTGACTTGCCACACGTGTGATCGTGGAAGAAAGGCTAGAAGGAAGGGCCTTTCTTAAATAGATCCCTCCTCACTCACACTACATCATCTGAAGTCATGCCCAGAGTCCTGTGAAACTCCCTCTATTAATGTGGACTGTTGAGATACAACAGCAAGCTGTTTGAGAAAGTTCACTCACTCCCATGGAAAAGGACACTTTTAAATTCCTTATTTTACATTAATTATGTTTTCCACATAAAGTTAGGTAGACTTGTTGAAATTGCAAAACATCCTAAAAACACCACATATTTGGTGGCAATACTTTTTTGGCATCTTATTATTTTTTCTGTTATTTTCTTTATTCTCATTTTCAAGACTGAAAAAAATCTAGTTTTGAACATGAATAGAGGATTTTTGTATTGTCATGATTCAAGTATATTTTTTACTTTAAAGTGTTTCAGAGCTTTAAAGTCAGCGCAGTGCAAATGTGAAACTTAAGTCATCTCTCCTACAGAATCAAAGTGTTACACCTGCTCAGTTTGTCAGCATTGATGCAAAACCCAAGACCTTCCAAACTGAGCTACTGCTGCTAGTACTGCTCATACTGTGCTAGTAAAGAGTTGCCATTCCTCCAAGACCTTTTACCTACGCCAAGGAGGTTATGTTTTTGCTGGCGTGTGTTTGTTTGTTTGTTAGCAAAGATTACGCAAAAACTACTCAACAGATTTTGCTGAAATTTTCAGGAGACGTTGGTAATGGTTTGCAGAGGTTTGCCCTCTGTGAGTGCTTTCTAGTTATTTCCTAATTTACCATTGTACGCATAACTTTAAATTCTTTCTTGTGTGTAATCTTTTACATCTAAACCCAAGAAAATAGGAAACTTTTAACCTCCATATCCTTTATCACAGTGGTTTATACAGAAGGCCAGGGCTGTGACAACAAGGAGCAAATGTGAAGCACACACACACCTGTCGTAAGAGCCCTAAAGTGCTAAAGCTGACATACCATGAACCCATTACAAATCCAGTGTGTCTAAACAATGAGCATGAACAGCCAAAAATGCTGAAAAAAAAACCAGCCATTGCTGGTCTACTGTAGTACAGGCTGGTTTGTGGCATGAATTAAACTATGGCAGAGAGTTCAAAGAAAGGAAAGTTTGCACTTATGATAGGAAGCTCAGGCAACATTTTGACATTCTCTGCTACGACAGGGAGAAGCACTAGAGCTAAGCTGTGCTCCGTCTGAGATGTAGCAACGGAACTGACCTGACTTGATGAAAGTCACTGGTGCAATAGGTTGACAGTGGATCATTGGTAGAACAAAAAAAGAAAAGCTCCTGTCGTCACTTGTGGATGTTTCCTTGAGCAAGACACTTAACCCCTAATAGTTCTTGCTGCCTCCGCATTGTGTCAATATTTATTAATGCATTTGAATGGGACGAGCATATTGATTTAAAATTCCTGGATCCACATCCTGATACGGTTCCCCACCAAAATATAATAACCTCTCCCTTGTATCTTGCCCAACATTTACTGGAAATTTCATCAAACTCCTTTGAGCACTTTTTGGGTTTCAGAAATGTGGGGAAACTGCCCTATCTTGCAATGTTAACAAATCCTTTAAAAAAATTCCTGGACTCGCATTGGTATTGCGATGACTATCACAATTGAATCACTTGTGCCGTGGCCAACATTCCCTGAAACTATCATCAAAATCCATTAAGAAGTTTTTAAGTTATATTTTTAAAATCTAACAGACTAATGCAGGTAAAAAAGATAACCTCCTTGGCAGATGTAATGAATGTATAAATAAATACATATACAAACAAATCTTTACCCAGAGTAAACTATCAGCAATATCATCAATAAATATCATCAAGCAAAATAGCCTAGTAGTGTGTTAAAACATCAACATCAACATCAACTTTCTGTTCTATTTACTATATATAAATCATACTATATCACTGCAGGTCTTTGATTGTTCAGTGAGGTTTGCTTGCAGAGTTAAATAGAAATGTCAACATTTTTGTCTACGGTTACTTTGAACCTATGAGAAACACTTAAGCTCCACTCAACCTACAAAATGTGGTTGGAGGTTTCTTTTAAAATCCTGTTACATGGTGTGCTCTCTCTGAACAGGGAATTTGACACATGTACAGTCCTTTTCTCTTCAGACAGCTGGTCTATAATGTTACATGCAGCCTGCACGCCAATGCATTTGTGCTGCTTTTCAGCACATCTGCTGTGTGTGCTCTGTACAAGACAGAGGCTCATTGTTAGCTAGCTCACACTGTTTGAGCATTACGATTACACAAAAATCCTTATGCACATCATTTCACATTTGACTGTCTTAACTTAAACTGGACTTCTTATTTAGGCATGAAGGGCTACGACCTTGGGACCAAAGGTTTTTCAAAAGTTCCCAGCAAAACTTGATTTTTAATGGTCTTGCATTCCAGGAGTGCATGTGCGATTTCACAGTTTTGTAGAGAGCTTTTCTCTGCAGTAGGCCCTTACAGGGAACAGTCTCTGATGGGTGATTGGTTCTTTATGATTTCAATATAGCAGCCGCCAAGACTGGGATGAAAAAGGGTAAACATCTTGAAGTGTTTTCTGAAATGGGGTCAATCAAGTAAGGGCTTTCAGGCAGCTTCAGCAGAAAAGGTTGCACTCTCATAAATCCTGGCACTACACGAACTTTAAAGGATTTGTTTGTTTTAAGACCTACCAAAAATCTTCCACTTTTTTCTTGCATGCACAGCTATGATGTAATCTGTGAAAACGCCTTTGTTAGTCACTCTTAGTTGTTTCTGAATGTCTGGCTGGATTTAAAAGATGTGTTACAGACAGCAGTATGTGGTATATTTGCAATCTTTTCTGTCTCCCAGGACAAATACCCTTTTCCACACACAGGAAATCTTTAAGCTGCCATGACTAACACCCAGCTTTCTCCCTCTTTCTGAACTCTTTTCATCTCCTTCTTTCTCACCTCCTTGGCGGGGTTACCAGCTCAGTTTGGCGCAGTTTTCTGCCAAACCATGAAATTTCTGCCCTCTTTGTGGTCTTTAAGGACCACTTAGGAACCCAAGTGTATGTATGAGTTTGTGTATCCAAATATATTTTCAAACAAAGCAAAAATGCACAACATGGATCTTGTTGCTGAGTTGTAAAAAAGTGAAGAACAGCTCTGAGGATAAAACTCCCAAATTTGAGCTTTCCTCTTGTCATCTAGGAGACACACTCTGCTATGAGTCAGTCCTGCTCCTTGTTATAAATCACAATAAAACAGGATCCTGGTCAAACACCTTGATGCCACTGGCAGTCTTTCCTAAGATCCTTATATTTTATGTCTTGGTGTGATTTTTTTTCCCTACACACTGACCATCTGAACTTTGGCAAGAAAGAAAATGAGATATCATTTTGACCATAGTACTTGAAAATAGTTGATTTATTATAAGTTCATTTTTATATAAAATTATATACAACATAGATACATAGGTACAAAATTAAAAAGTTCAAAAAACAGGGCTCATTAGACTTTCCATTTTAACACAATAACAAGGTGTCTTTCCTTTAAACACTTTAACATTGAAGGCATGATGCCTTTACAGATTGCTGACATTCAAAAACCCCAATATGCAGTATTGTGGCAGATTTTACTCTCAAGAACATAGAAAATACCACAGGAATGTCAAGTATGGTTATGCACAAGAGCACAGTGCAGCTTGTTCTTTTGACCATAAACAGAAATTCAAACTGAGTTCAGTAGCAAATAAAAGACAACTGTCATACTTCATTGGGCAAATGTGATGATAAATAAGCTTTGCAAAACTAGAAAGTTTGACAGCAGGTCAAAATAAACCTACCCCAACTTGGTGACCATTGTTTACACCTCTTGCATAAACAAACAAAGCACACATTGGTAAGTACGGTGGCAAAAGCTCTGCACCAAGATGGTCAAAAACTATCTTCAACAATGGAAACTGTCAGGTTTTATTCATAAAAGAATTCAAGAAGTGAAATAGTCCTACGGTGGGAGTGATAAGAAAAGATCCATCCACCAAACTCATTTTAGGTAAAAGCTATAAAACTTGACTTTTGTGCAAAGAGTAAGAAACCACTCTCATGTCTGGTGAATATAAAGCTATGCTAGCAGTCACTTTGCACAAATCTGTGAACGGAGGAAGAGTTAAGCTTGTTTGAGTCCTAAATCCATCACAAATTCCATAGACCACGTTTATGATATCCTATGCTTGAACCGATCAGACTGAGAGTGTCACAGTTTTTACTTCTGTTCTGCTCTGTTGACCTTAACTTCAGGTATTACTTGCAATTCTTTTCTTAAGATTCTTAAATGTTTTTTGACTGTTGATATGAAATGATATGAAACATAAATGTCTTAAACAGAAAATCAACATCTAGCCTTAGCATAGCCACATCTTTTGATGCCTAACCCTAAGACTTTTCCAAACTGCGAGTCTGATAAGACACAGTCTCATTTGGTTCAGGTTTAGTGCCACAACAAAGAAATCAACTGTTGATGCACATAGAGCAAACAAATATTTGAGAGGTATCTTTCTTTATTTAACACACACACACACACATATATATATATGTATATATGTGTGTATATATACACACCCACACACACACACATATATATATATACATATATATATAGATAGATAGATAGATAGATAGATAGATAGATAGATAATATATATATGTATATATATATGTGTATATATATATATATGTATATATATATGTCTGTATATACATATATATATATATACATATATATATATATATATGTACAGTGCCATGAAAAAGTATTTGCCCCCTTCCTGATTTCAATACAAAATGTAGTTTTTAAATGATGATTTTATTTATTAAGGGAAATAAGCTCTTCAAACCTACATGATCCTATGTGAAAAACTAATCCCCCCCATGTTAAATCATGACTTAACTGTGATTAACCACATTTTTTGAAAACTGAGTTCAATTTCACTGACCACACGCAGACCTGATTACTGCCAGACCTGCTGAAATTAAGAAATCACTTCAATATAAACTGTCTGACAAAGTGAAATAGGCTGCAAGATCTCGAAAAGAAACACATCGCGCCACGATCCAAAGAAATTCAAGAACAAATGAGAAACAAAGTGATTGAAATCTATCAGTCTATTAGAAAGCCATTTCTTAGGCTTTAGGACTCCAGCGAACCACGGTCAGAGCCATTATCCACAAATGGAGAAAACTGGGAACAGTGGCAAACCTTCCAGGAGTGGTCAGCCTATCAAAATTGCACCAAGAGCACAATGACAACTCGTCCAGGAGGTCACAAAAGAACCCAGAACAACATCTAAAGAACTGCAGGCCTCATTTGCCTCAGTTAAGGTCAGTGTTCATGACTCAACAATAAGAAAGAGACTGAGATAAAATGGCATCATCGGAGAGTTCGAAGGCAAAAACCACTACTGACCAAAAAGAACACAAAGACTCGTCTCACATTTGACAAAAAACATCTTGATGATCCTCAAGGCTTTTGGAAAAATATTTTGTGGACTGATGAGACAAAAGTTGAACTTTTTGGAAGGTGTGTATCCCGTTACATCTGGCATAAAAACAACACAGCATTTGATAAAAAGAACATCATAGCAACAGACAAACATGCTGGTGGTAGTGTGATGGTCTGGGGCCGCTTTGCTGATTCAGGACCTGGACGACTTGCTGTGATTGATGGAACCATGAATTCTGTCTACCAGAAAATCCTGAAGGAGAACGTTCAGCCATCAGTTCGTGACCTCAAGCTCAAGCTCACTTGGGTTATGCAACAGGACAACAACCCAAAACACTAGCAAGTCCACCTCTGAATGGCTTAAAAAAAAACAAAATTAAGGTTTTGGAGTGGCCCAGTCAAAGTCCGGATTTAAATCCAATTGAGATGCTGTGGTGTGACCTTAAAAGGGCAGTTCATGTCAGAAAACCCTCCAATGTGGCTGAGTTAAAACAATTCTGCACAGAAGGGTGGGCCAAAATTCCTCCACAGCGATGTGAAAGACTCATCACCAGATATCACAAACACTTGATTGCAACTATTGCTGCCAAGGGTGGCACAACCAGTTATTAGGTTCAGGGGGCAATTTCTTTTTCGCATAGGGTCATCTAGGTTTGGCGAGCTTTTTTCCCTTATTAGATAAAATCATCATTTAAAAACTGCATTTTGTATTTACTCAGGTTATCTTTGTCTAATGTTAAAATTTGTGTGATGATCTGAAACATTTAAGTGTGACAAATATGCAAAAAAGTAAGAAATCAGGAAGGGGGCAAATACTTTTTTTCATGTCTCTATCAAAACAATTGCTAACTAAACTTAATATGATCCCACTTTAAGATTGATGAGAAATGTTCTACCAGTTAAGAAGTTTTAGGAATAAAGCTTAAGTATGGTAAAATGCTTTGAAAAGAATGATCAAAAACATTGGTGTTATTTCTTCAATTAGGCAACAACAATTTGCCTAATTCACCTCTGAACCTGTGTATTAGGGTGAAAGCAAAGGCAAAATGTTCTACAGGTAAATGCAGATAAGGCACAAATAGCAACTAGGTTGGAAGTGATATCTAGCCACTGTAAAGTGTATTGATAGCTCCTACAGAGCCAGATGTCATAGCAAAGAAGAAGGTAGTATTGCATAAGATCAATTTAGTGTTGCAGTTGTGTCAGGGTATAGGTATAGTTATGTCCCAAAAAAACAGCCCTCCTGATTAGAAACCAGAAAGATACTGGCAGAGGGATTTATAAGGCTGGTATAATATAAAAGCACATCGGACTGAGAATACTGGCCCTTTATAGGAATAGTCCATTTGCATAAGTGTCTTATAACACCACACCCTCTGCATTACAGTTCAGCACATCATTGTGTTGGACCTGACCCAGCTGCCGGTGGAACTGTCCCTGCTTCTGGGTCCTCCAGCATTGGATGTTTTTTCCCAGTGTAATGCTTTTAATACTGGGAAGGTGGGTCAGCATGTTATTTGGCAAGGATGTCACACCAGATCCATATAAATTCAGCTCTTGCAAGGAGGTAAGTCCACTAAAAACTGCAGTGTTTAAAGTCTTGAGCTTAGTGTTGTTTGAGAGATCCAGGATTTGCAGGCTCTGGAGGCCCTTAAAGGCGTATGGATCAATTTCCTGGAGCTCCTTGAGGGAGCTGATGGACAAATAAACCAGATCCTTTAGTTGACTAAATGCTCCCTCTTTAATGTGGGGGATGGGGTTTCCATCTAGATTGAGGTACCTCAGGGGAAGTCCTGACAGTGTTGGTACACTCAACAGGCGGTTTTCTGACAGATTCAGACTTTGAATGTTTATCACTCTTCCATGAAAAGTCATGGAGACTGACATAAGCTGGTTATGGGATAGATCCACACTGACAGGTTCACCATTAACTTTAGTGGTGAACACATCCATGTCAAATGTTTGAAAGCTGTTGTGACTGAGGTCAACCTCAGCCAGAGGAAGGCCAGAGAAGCAGCTTGGGGAGAGGCTTTCCAGATTGTTGTGGCTCAGATCCAGCGTCTCCAGGTAACGCAGCTTGGACAAAGCATTGGGGCTTACCTGAAAATTTAAAAGCATGGAAGAAATAAAGACATGGAAAATTACTGTGAATCAGTCATAGCAAAAGCATTAAAGGAACAGCCAGTTATTATGTACAAGGCACTTGTCTGGGCACCTCAGTAGTTTTTAAGTCAAGTGGTTTTATGGTGAGGTTTTGAAACTTAAAGGTTTTGTTCATTATGACAACATTTACAAAAAACATCCATACTGAATGAATTCAAAGCGTAAACAAAAGGTGAGAGTAAAAAAAGCTCATGTTAGGCTACTATAAAACTACAGCATAGTGGACCAACTTTAATGTCACCCCTTCTAACACCGCGTCTCACCTGAAGACGAGCATCAGATGTTGCACCGCATCGGCAGCTGTTCACACTACATCTGTCAAACACTTCATTCTATGCCCTGTGTTTGTGCTCTTAGACAGTACACCAAGTGCTTCGATCATACAGATGGAGAAATGGACATGTAGCGCTTTGCACTGATCAGTACTGGACTCAAAGGAATGTCAATACACAGCTTTCTGAGAGGTAAATAACATTTCCCCTGGTGTTGACAGTGAAAATGGATGAATGCTCCACTAAACACATTAACAAACTGCTGAGCACGTTGTCATTCTCCCTCTTTCCTCATCCTGGTCGGCATCAACATGAGCGACAAAGAGGAAAACAGAGACAGGATATATCACACAGCTTTGCACAACGTTACTCGCAGCCAGTTAGAACACCTAATGATTTAAAGTAATCAGCCTGATTTTATTGCTGATGCTCAGATGAGTTGTGTTGAGTTAGGACACTGTGTTAGCTCCAATTTTTAACCATGCTCTTTCATCTTATATAAAACTGCATTCTAAACAGGGCCTGATTAAATTACTTCTCAAAGGCTGTGACAGGTATGTGTCTTGCAGTGTTTTTAAAGATATGTAAACATGTTGACATACTGTCATTGACCAACTATGTAGATCTATTTAGCAGTTTGTAAGCAACTGTCCTTCTATAATGTGATAACACTTCAACATTTAAAAGCCGGACAATTCCAGGTCATTTTGTGTTGTAGCAAACAATAAAAAAACTATATCTGATGCTTGATGGCCAACAAGCTGGCTGGGCAGATCTGGTACTAGGAACTACAAAGTGCCAGATCTGTCCAGACTGCTTATTGACCACATATGGCCCATGTGTTTAAAACACCATATACCTTATGTCAGGCATTTCTGTACAAAACCTTTTCAAAAACCCCATTTACCCTAACCTGACCCACTAGATGAACCATTCAACATATTTCACTACCCCATCTGGGAAAGAGCCCAAAAAAAGTGTTTGGGGGAGGGCAGAACCTTTCAAGGACAGAAGTGTTAAGGACAGAATGTAAGCCACACTGTAGAACAAACTTTCACCAAAACATGCTGCAAATTGAGTGAACATTTCCATTCTATAGAGAAGTTTGTGGGGTTGTTATTTGTTTTTCATTTAATAAAGAAATGCGGTCAAAATCTGATTAACTGCTGCTGAAGCTGTTAGCATCAATGCTAATCTCTGTATGAGCAGTCACTACCTGCTGTTGTCTCGCTCGTAGCGCCCACCTCTTCCTATGAAGGACTCTGATTTGGTCATGCCACTTTGGGCTGCTTCCAATCGTTGTAGATTGGAGCACGGAGAGACGGATCTGACTGATTTCAGGTTACATTTACCCTTGAGACAAGAAAACCGAAGGTGCTTGCTTTTTTCTTAAAGGTCCCATATTTTGCTCCTTTTCTGCTGTTTAACATGGATCCTTGATGTCTTCATGAAACGTTAGTAACATGCTTTGGTCCAAAAAGCCTATGAACAAAGCACAGCTGCATTCTTTCCACACACACGTAATCGCTCTGTTCAGAACGGCTGGTTTGGAGGGCGGTCGCCTTAATATGCTAGCAGAGCAGCGGCCAACACAGTAACATACGGGGACTTTACGATAGTCCTGCAGCGTATCTCGAGTGAAGCGGAGCGCACTGCCACTCCAGCCACCCGCCACTTACAGTCCTGAACACACAAACCGCAAATCCATGCTGGTTACCAGATAACAGCGAAGGTCATTTCCCCCAAACATCACAGGCTAACGCACAACATGCTAACCTCGGCCTGGTCACCACAGTGGGACAGCTGCAACTTAGGCTACCTTCCAGGCACGTTAGCAGAAATGGAGGTGTAATGGGGTGGGTAAAGGACTGATAATATTCAGCCAACTGTTAAACTTCTCTTGACTAATGTAAGAATGCTCATACATTGAAGTTTATCCTTCAGACTTTCAACAAGTAATGTGAACATTGCTGAACATGTGCAGTTACCTCTGGTTCACTTTCCCCTGCTGTTAGCATTAGCTCATAGCAATGAGCAAAATAAATACTACACAGCATTAAAATAGTCACATTTCTATGATCAGGTTTGGCGACAGATTGTTTGTACTGAACCCGGATTCAGTAAAAAGTCTAGTTGCCAGTCCTGTGTTGAACTGAAGTTGAAGAAGCAGTCGGACATGAAGTGACTGGCACACACATACAGGCTTTAGCCGACTGTACCTGCTCATTCCCTTCAAAAATAAAATTAATCCACTGGGCCCTTTGGTCCTCCAAGGCTGGTAGCCTATAGGTGAAGATATATGGGGCTGTTTACAGCCAACAACCAAGCAGTGGTAGGTTTTGGGTCTAAACATGGTGTACGCTGATCTCTCGCTAACGGTGAAATCAACAATGGTGGCACTTCACAAAGAAATTTCTCAAGCCAGGGGGTGGGATACTCAGGTAGAGACAGGCTTATGCAAATGAAAATGCTTGTTACATAACAGTAGACTCAACAGCTCGCCAAATACCATGAATTTACACTTGTGCAGCCTGTAAAATATAGATTTTGTTGTCTACTCTCACATGTTGTGGGCTGGCAGCCGGGCCAAATACCCAAAAATGTGTTCAAAAGCCTTCAAAAAGTGATTTTGTCAGTTTGCTCTGAAAGGGGCCATGTTGACTGGCATTTTCTGTAACATCTCCTGTAACTACACTTATTATTGACAAACAACTCAAACAACCTCATTTTAAATACTTTAAAGTACCCCTTTCTGAATATGATATTCACAGGGCAGAGGATGAAGTGAAATAAAATCATTGTTAAATTGGACAAGTCAACAAGAAGTGTACATCAAGGGAAGTTACCAAAGTACTTGTTGCATTTAAGTGTTGGAGAACTCTTTTAAGACATTTTAAATGGCCAACCTAGTACTTGGAGAATAAATCCAAGTGTATGCAGTTGTTGTAGAGGTTGTTAAATGCTAAAAATGATTGACATCCGCTAAAGTGTGAGCTTCAATATTATGTATTACTGGTCTATGAGTTTTTTTTCTAATTTATGGCTCTATTTATTCTTTTTACTGCCAATAAATTCAGCAACTTAAATGAATTAAAATGTGTTGATCTTTCATTCATAATGCTGTAAAGCATATCTTAACTCCTCCTAACACTAACCTTTGTTATATGGTTGCTGCTCAGATCCAAGCTTACGAGGGTGGTGTAACCAGGACCAGCCAACATGGTGTCACTGAGTGGGCCCATAGAATTGGAGGACAGGTCCAGGTGGGCAGTGTCCAGTGGGATGGAGATTGGCATCATGATGCTGGGACCTAATCCTCTGCAGTTCACTCTGGTCAAGCTGAAGCTGTCAAAGAGGCCAAAGCTTTCCACTTCACAGTGGCAGCCAGGGTGGCAGTTTTTCACGGCACTGGATTGAACGAAGGCCAGCAGCGACAGACCCAGCCAAAGGAGTAGTGCCATTGCGTCCTGTAGAGAGAGCAGATTCAATATTTACTTTAAAAAACATATCTAACCTGCCACTCCTATTGAGGTTATTCATCGTTTCATTATATTTAACACGGTCGAATCAGCATTGAAATCTCAAGCCTTTTCTTCTTAAAAAAAGGTCCGAACTTAGTCAAACATAATTCACCCAGGGAGAATGCCATCTTTAAGATTTTATTAGGCTTTTGAACAGACCTTGAGCTTTTATTCTTGTGAATAGCCCAGAATCCCTTCACTTTGGCCTTTGAATGAGTATGACTTTATTTCTTTGATCAAAGACTTCATTTGCACTTTGCAAATGCACTCATTAGAATGAGTAAGCAGCATGCTTGTCATATAAATATTTGAGTTTTGTAAATCAAGGCCCTTAAAATATCTGGTGCCTGTGCCATATCAAAACCAGGAAAAATAACTGTCCCTTAATGATGCTGTTATACAGTCTAATACTGTAAGAACAGAGAAAAAATATTTCTTTAATTAAAAAAAGTGTACACATGAGGCTATATTTGAGGTTAAGATCTGTTGTAAAATAGTGTATGAGAGTTTAAACTAAGCTTGTTAAATGTAAACCAGACTTCCAAATCCTGTATGAAAATAGTTTAAGAAAGCATGTCATACCTTCTTAGTTGTAGATGTTGTTCCTCTTAATCAACTGAGTTGAGAAAATGAGAGCCCGGTAGAACATGCAGAGTTTTACTTAAGCAATGAGTACAGACACACACAAATACACACCCACACACGCACATAAACACTGAAGTAGTGTGAATTTGGACAGAGGTTAAGTGTTGTGTAACAGGTAGAAATGAACAGTCATGGTTAAGTGGCCCCATCAAGACACAGTAGAATGCTGCATAAAAGAAAGGCTAACAAGCCTGAGGTCTGGCAGAAAGATAAAGTACAGCCTAAAATCTGGAGAAACTCTATAATTAACTAGCAGTTGTTGATTTCAGTATTACTTGGTGCATCTCTGCAATAGACTTGCTTGTTTTTCTGATATGTCAAAAGACAATCTTTTGATGCAAAATACATGAGAAAATGACCTAACTCCAAAATTTACATTAAAAGATACATTTTTAAGAGCAATTCTATTTCTGTTAAAACTGAAGAAGAATCATGACTAATCACCAAAGTGATCCAGGATTTTAATTTTCTAACAGAATTTTTAGACAAAGAAAGAAAGATGTACTAAGTGACTCAGGTTACAGCCTTTATCAGGAACCTCTAACAGGGAGTTTTATTATTTATCCTGGCTTATGTAACTGGCTAGAATTACGTAGTTGCATGGTACTTGTGGGTCAGTCATGTAAGGCTGATTACCATGGATCAAAGTCTTCTTAGACAAAGCTATTGACCTCTGTGCTGATTTTTTTTTTTAACCTCGAACACAAACTACTGTTGAAGACTTTGAACACTGTTTGTGTCTGTGTAAAAGGCAACCTTCAAAAGTTTGTGTGACAGCTGGACCATATGTATTACTCTGAGGATATATCTCTTAACAGAGTTTGATTTAAAAATGGATTCTTGGGTTAAATTCGATGGCTCAACTAATGGACAAGTTTTACAATGACAGTAAGACAGAGGTTGGACGGAGTAAACATAATTGGGGCATTTGTTTGCATGTGTGTGTTTGTGTGTGTACATGTCCTGAATAAGACCTAAGCCCCTTCAGCTGAATATTTTGACCAAACAGGAATGGGCGAGTTTTATGACAGACAAATTAAGCTGAGTAAACAAATCTCTAACTCTGGACAAAATTTAACAAGCTTTATCTTGGCTGGGCTCTGCAGAGGCAAAATAATTGACCCATGGAGTAAATCACCTCTTGAACAGCTGAGGGAAAATTGAATGAACGCAGTCTACGTTTTTTTTCCTGACTAAAATGATGATACGATTTTGCATGGTGTTTTGGACACTAAAACCCTCAGTCTCAACAGAAGATTACCTATAAACACATTATCAGCTGTCACAAAAAATAATAATACACAGCACATCTCTTCCTTTCTGCAGTAGTAACTTTGTTTAACTTCAAGCAAATAATAGGTCTAAAAACGATCTTCGTTGGAGGTGAAACACATAAAACGCCTTCTCTGACTAAACATGGGAAACTGCTAGTTAAACCAATAGCTAAAACCATCTTTATGTCTGCCACACTGGTCTTCAACAGCTTGTCATCTGTGTGGTTTTGTGGTCACAACGACCTGTAACTCCTTTTATTCCCTGCATCCATGCCTCCATCTGTTGCTTCAGTAAGGACTGTGAACTCACTGCACCAGGTGTTCCTCTCAAGCTCCCTCCAATAAATCTCAGCTAACGTGCAAACTGCTGCTGCCTTCAAATCACACACATTCTAAGTGCTGCGACTAGCCACAGGCAACAGTAGTAACAGCAATGAACCCCCTTGATAAAGGCCTGTAAACCCCCCCCCCCCCCCCCCCCCCCCCCCCCCCACACACACACACACACACACACACACACTTCCTGAGGTCCTGTCACAACTTTTATCCTGGGAAATCAAGACAACAACTACCTCTGCCCTCCAAGAGTCATTAGCCATAAGGTGTTCATAATTTGAAGTTTCTTCCTACATATGCAGAGAACATTTTGATAAAATATAAATAAATGTTAACATATGCACACTTGGTCAAATTCAGTTGATAAACCAGTGACAGTAACTTGTTAGCACTGCAAAAAAAAGTACCGTTTGTGTCAAAGGGAAATTCAAAGGCATCACTCTTGCCCCATCTGAGCAATACCTCTAAACCAGAATGAAAAAACATTAATTTTAAACTCTGATACAATTTTCATTAATCTGCTTTATCAAACTGGACTTACAACCAAGAGAAGAGCAGCAAGCTAAGTTACAGCAACATGACACCGTAGCTTACTACATCAAAGCTATTTTCATCTATTTCGCTTTTTTGAAATACTTTAACATTTTGATTACTAATAATAATAACAAAAATATTATCAATAATTATTATTATTACTATAATTACAGTCGTTATGATTCATATTATTTTTGTTGTTGTTTCTATTATCATCATCATCTTCATAGCTTTTATTATTTCAACCAATTTTGATAAATGTCAGTGTTTTATAAATGTTTAGTTAAACCACTCTGTTTGATCTGTCCAGTTCTGCTTTTTTCATCTTTGTTTTCTGTTGCATCTCACTGAGTTATTTATTGTGCATCCATACATTATCTATACCACTTATTCCCTTTGCCTTTGGGGTTGCGGGGGCTGGAGCCTATCCCAGTTGAGGGTAGGATGGGGGAGGCAGGGTACAGCCTGGCCATCAATCACAGGGCTACATAGAGAGAAGGACAACCATTCACGCTCACACCCATACCTTAGGGCAATTTAGAGTCACCAGTTAACGTAATGAGCAAGCTTTTGATCTGTGAGAGGAAGCTAGAGTGCCCAGAGAGAACCTACGAAGGTATGGAGAGAGCATGCAAACTCCACGAAGAAAATCCTTGACCGACATGGGATTCGAGCCTTATACCCATATAAGAGAGGTATTAACAAATCAAGACTTTCCTACACAAGTTATGTTTTATACACTGTTTTATGTACTTGTCATCTCTCTTTTACAACCAAAATTATGATTTGAGATTGTACCAAAGTTAGCAATTGAAAGATTATTAGCTTGTTTTTATAATCTGCACCAGTGATGGTTAAGTTAAACTTTGTTTTGTTATTTCTGTCATATATCACCCGTGAGCATGTCCTCGCTTGCCTGTCCTCACAGATTATAGCAGCAGTGTTGTCAGCGATGTTAGGAAGCACACTGCCGCCTACAAAAAAATATTTGTGGTCATCTGCTACTCATCACTCAATGTGAGGCTCTGCTGCTTCTCTACATTGCACCACAGCTCTCCCTCTTTGCTGACAGAAATGTAGCTTGTTAGGCTGCTACTGTGCTACATGATCAATAAAATGACTAAGCTACTGAAAAGCTATTTAATTCAGAAAACAGTGACTCTACAAGGCTACTGGAAATGGTAGTTGGACCACTAACGTTGCTTTTGTAGTGACATTACAACTCATCGTTTCACTGAAAAGATACACTACAACCAGCAATGCTACTAAATTTTCTGCAGTGTGACTTCTGTTGATCTTTAAACTTTAGAGACTGTATTGCTTAGAAATGTGCGATATCAAAAGTATAAAAGTATCTTTGACTTGTCCAAAGTCAAAACAATTAGCTTGCTTGTCTTTAGACTGCAGATGTAGAGCTGAACACTGAATGAATATATGACAGACAAGCTCTCCCATGCAGCACATTTATTCAAATAAATGTTACATGTTAAGTAAAACATCAGCTTATTCTAAACTGTTTTCATGTCCTCGAGCACTCTGATTTGTTTTTTACTCAACGCGACCTCTCAGTTTAAATTAATATTCAAGTTAAAGTCTAAAAAGTGTGTAATTAGAAAAATGATGCCATACTGATCTCCTTAAGCCAAATCATTGCATGACACTCAGGAGGAGGTAGGGTGTTCAAATGAAATCGGTGGTGCTGAAGTGTTTTAAAACTATAAGACACCTTGAAATAAGGTGATTACATAAACTTATAATTAAAAAGACCAATTAATGTACAATTCTGGAAGAGGAGAAAGCTCCTCAGGAAAAAGAAAGACTTCAATGAGGCTCTCTGAATGAGCTAAACATGTAATCACTGTTTTCAATGAGACATTGTCTTTCAGAAGGCTGAGCATGCGCTTGATAAAGTTTTCACTTGTGATTATTTGACAGTGGATAACGACTGTTTAAGTTATATATGCTAATGCTGTCAATGTAAAATTAAATGAATTATACTGAGATACGGGGATGGAAAAATAATCTAACTTCAAATTCTTATCTGCATCGTAAAACCAGCAGTGTTGGGCTTATTATACTAGTGCTGCAGTTTCAAGACCTTTCATTTAACTAAGGGGGTCTATACCTTGAAAAAAACAGCATTTCAGAGTGATTTCCCTTTCTGTTCAGTAAATGTGTAATTTACAATTTCAGCAGAAAGGTGATTAGATGATCCACAAAAGCCCGGTTGTGCTTGAGGTTTCTGCTTTTGCTAATACATTTTTTTTTCTTTTTACCATTAAAACTTTGCTAAATAAAGCTCATTGCTGTTCAAATTGGATTAAAGCAACAATGTGTAACTTCTCCACCACAGAATTGCAGTTTCAAAATCAACCTGAAAAATAATGCACTAACTTTTATCTAGGAGAGTGGCATCCATCCAAATTCTACAGTGCCTTAGCTGCCAGCTTTCAGCACCGCTTTAGTAGTGGGCTGCAGGCGTAAGAAAGGCACTAAGCTAAATGGAACTAGTTCACATTCCAGCTGTTAGCTAATAATAAGCCAGTTAGCCCTTCTAAGTACTGTTTGGTACACTTGACAAATATGGAAGATGGAAAAATGATGGAAATGAAGTATAAGAGGGGTAAAGGGTAGGCTGGAGGAGCAAGAGGACAGACAAAAAGTAGCAAAATGGGGATTTTGTCACAAGAGAAGGTGATGGTATGCGTCTATTTCCTCTGTGATCTTCAAGTTAGCTTTTATAAATTTGGAACCATGCCAACATTTTTCAATGAGCATGTTATAAATCATTCTCTCCAGTGTGGTCATAAATCTACATCAGACATCATGGCAACACATGAATACACATAAGTCCACATGCAAATAGTGATAAACAGGCTCTGATGCCAGCTTAGTCTCCTTTAGTTCAAATTCTATACAATATCTGGACATTGCATGATATTTTGGCTTCCCACAAACACTTTGCCATCTTGGCTTCCTCTGTTTGTCAGAAAAATGCATGGTGTTTGAGAAGGGCATATGAAGAACAATGTAATTGCATTCAGAGTACTTTGGTGGGCCGCAAACCCACCGAACAATTTCTATGTGACATTGCATTAATGATGAGTTTTTGTACACAATATAAGAAGAGAAAGGTCAAATTGTACTTTATAAAAAGTGTTTTAAAATATCATTTGTAATAGATAGGCCCTATATGCAAATGCAAACTGACAGATTGATTATTTGTTTGGCGTTTTCATGGTTTATTGTATTTTGTTTTACATAAAAAATCTTTGACTAAGGCTATAAACATGAGGCATTACCATTAAATGAAGTAGGGTACAAAAATAAAGTTTTTATAATGGTAGCTCCATTTCCTCTAGCAGCATGATTTTTTTTATAATACTTATCAGTATAGTAGTTATGTTCTCCTTGTATGCTGCATACATGGATAAATTGTAAAGAGGGCAAAACATTAAACGTGTTTTAATAAAACTGGGTACCTTACAAAGTTTAACTGCATTGTTCCATATCACATGGTTTGCCTGCATTTTGCTTGAACTGTTCTTTTGTTTCTGTAAATTTTCCAGCAACTGGCATCTATTTCTACTCAACCTGCGTCACCTTTTCGTCCGCTACAAAATACTTAGTCTTTTTTGAATGAACAAAGTCAGACAAACTGTGGGAACTGTGAATCACTGCCGTGTCCCGGGACGTCCAAACAGTATGTGGGTTCTCACAGCCGTACGTGGTAGACCACGGAGAAGAGGTCTCTATCACCGCCCTTTAAGATATAACAACTAAACACACGTACTGCAGGAGTCCCTGCTGCCCTGAAAGAAGCCCTCAAGTCAACCCCGCCCCTCAGAGCTGTCAATCACTGCCCCACATGTCACTCTGCGCTCATCATTTACACGAGCTTGCACTTCGACACTTTTGTCTGTTTCTCTGTCTGAATCACTTTGAAAGAGAGAAAAGGCAAAGGTCTGGTCAGTTCAGCCTGGACTCGAGGGGCGGATTCTGTAAGGCAGAGGAAAACGTGAAATCTGATCTGACCACTGGTCTGCTCTGCTGCGTTTCTGTGCCCAAAACTTCACTGCTGTGACTCAAACGTTTGACAAATGTTTTCTGCAAACAACGAAAGAATTAAATAACAAACACAAAGTGTGGGCCTGACTTATTTATCAACCGTTGTTTAAGGTACTTACTCTGGTGCTTTTCATCCAGACATTCCGCTTTTCGGTCTTTTTTTTCACTTAACCGCTCCCATTTTCCAGCCCTTCGCGCCGCCTCTGGTGTCAGCCTGTGTCTTCCGTCTTCTGATCTACACGACCTCCAGAGGTTCTTGTGTGAGAGAGACTGGTCACCAGAAACTGTCACGAACTGAAATCACTTCAGCACACTCGTCACCCCATCCCAGAAAGCGCTTCGGCGATCTTTTTCACCCACCGTCAAGCCCGCCAACCTAGAAGAAAGAGCACTTCCGGTCATAGCTTTCCAAAATAAAGCACAATAAGCTTGATTAGGGATTGTGTTCATAAATTCACTTTTGTTTCGCAACCAATCGCGGTCCTTATTCCACCAAAAACTGTTATTTTTAAGTGTTAAAGCTCATTGTTCAAGTTGGATTAAAGCAACAATGGGTAACTTCTCCACCACATAAGTGCAGTTACAAAATCAACCAGACAAATAATACACTAACTTTTATCTAGGAGAGTGGCATCCATCCATTGCGTGTGAGAGAGATGCCCTGGCCACAGTTAAACTGGACATTTCAATGTCTTGCGGGCAAAGGTGCAGTAAGCTGTGATAGTGTAGCCTTGCTAAAATGTAGCATTTAAGCATAAATTTTATAAAAAGTACTCAAGGTAAGGTAAACCAGGGATAAAATGTAACCAGTTACTTGTATAAATGCACATGAGAACCCTTTTTTTGTACATTGGATTTTATGAGTAGTTTTTATCAGTACCTTTACCCTGACTTGATGTTTTTTTATATATTATTCTTAGCTGCAATTTGAGGTGACAGCTGGGTGCTGAGTTAAAAGAATCTAACAGAGAACTAAACTGAGTGCATTTTTTTCAACAACTATGAATACCTTTGACCTTTAACATTTAATGTGTCTGTGGCACAAAGTTTAGAATCATGATATCTGATGCTTAAACAAATGGTCTTTTTTTTTTCTCAGTGGAATTAACATATGGTGACCAGACATCCCTGATTTCTGGCGACAGTACGTTTTGGATGACCTGTCCCCGGTTAAAGCTGTCCCCGAAAATATCCCCGATTTCAGCAATAACAACGGTTATTACTGTCGCCGCGGAGGAAGCAGAGAGCGTGGGGGAGCATGTTGCGCGCAGACTGGAACAACAGTTATTCCAGTGTTGCCAAGTCCCGCTACTTATAAGCGACTTTGGGCTTGCTTTTCTGTCTGTGTGAATCCCCCCCGATTGTCACCCAGCTCCCCACAACAAAGCAAGACATGAGTGTGGTAGGTAGTTAGTCCTTTCCTCAACCCCGTTTCCTGGTTATCGTGCCCGCCCGAGCCAACCCAGCACACCCCCAAACACACTCACGCATGTGGGCATGCACAACTACGCAGGAGCCATAGTTGCCAGGTCCGCTTATTATAAGCGACTTTGAGCTTCTCTTTTGAAAAGTTGCTTGTAAATATTAACCTGACACGCCAGACGGACAGTAGATTTCAGACAATGAATCAGGCAGGTCCGTCTGCTCTACAAGGCTATGTAAATATTGACAGCTGCAGGTTGTGTTTTTTTGGACTTGTTCCAAAAGTGCAGTTGCTCATTTGGGTTTGTTGTGCCCCCAAACCAAGGAGGGATCTGATGCACACTTTAATACCAATATAAACTCAATTCAGAAGTTACACAAATTATTTTCTCCCTCTCTAAACACAAATGTAAAATTTACTGTAAAAACAGGGGCAAACGTGATGTTTCCACCAAAAACAAATCCTTATATACACTATTAAATTTAGCTCTCATGTACCTATTACTGTTGTCACGATAAAAAAGCTGTAGAGGATCAAGATAAAACTTAGATAAAAGCCTGACTATGTCTGTACAGACTGTTTAGTGATAACAGAGTTATAAATATCAGTAGCCCCTCACTTCACTTTCACTTCAACAAAAGGACTTTAAATAAGCAAATTAAGAGCCAAATAAGAAAAAATGTCACTGTGAAATTGAAATCTAGAAGAAAATCAATACACACTTCAAGTAGATTTCTTAAAAAATCTCCTTTCTCTCTCTCTCTCTCTAAAGATATATATATATATATATATATATATATATATATATGTATATATACATAAATATATATATAAATATATATATAAATATGTGTATATATGTATATATATATATATATATGTGTGTGTGTGTGTGTGTGTGTGTGTGTGTGTGTGTGTACATATATATATATATGTACATATGTACATATGTATATAAATGAACTGAGGATGGGCTCCTGTTAACAGACTCCCTGACCAGAGGTAACTCAACACACACACACACACACACCTTTAATTTTGAATAAACATATAAAAAGAAATGAAACTGTAACTGTCCCAGTTTCTTTGGTTCTTGACTGTCATAGCACTTTGTAAACCACTGTTTTTCAAAAACAAAAATAAAGTTATTATTATTATTATTATTATTATTATTTCATCATAACTTAATTATTTTTATTGATAAGCTGGAAATGTCTCCGGATTTCATTTCAGAAATCTGGTTACCTTAAATTAACATCCAGAGTAACATGAGTACTTGAAGAAAATGCCTGCATGCACCAGGAGACAGTGCAAACTCCACACTTAAAGGCCCCGCTTGAATAAAGAGTCAGACAAGAAACCTTCTAGCTATGAGGCACCATAAAACCTGCTTCACTACCATACAGCCTGAAATTGCAAGAAAAAAGTTTTTAAAATATAAAGTGGGTGGAAATGGCAGGAAGCTTTTGAGTTTTATATGCTTATTATTTTACTTGCCTCCTCCACATGAAAGAGAACTTCTATGCACTAAACAAAAAGTCTGCAGCTTCAAGATTCTCCTTTCTCCCTCCACAGCACGGTGGCTGCTTAAAACAGTTTGTTCCCCTGCTCTGGGCAGATCTACCAGTGTTAGGTCATACCATTTTTTTGTCAGCAGTTTAACCCCAGTGGCTCAGGGTGGAAAGTCCAGTGCAGAGAATAGACTGCAGAATAAATGTAGAATATTGATGCAGAGTTGTTGACAACATGGCACCTAGCACTGCTGAATTTACAAACTACCCCAGAGTTGACCACTAAACCAATGAGAGCAGACAGGGCTCTTGTGAGAAAGGATGCTCTTCAGTGGGGGTGGCTCAGTGTGTCAGTGTGTGCTCAGTCAGCGATTGGTAAGATGCAGGTTCAACTTCTGATGACTTCATCTTGTCAACTGTGATTGGTAAGCCAGACATTTTTAATACAGAGAGAGCAGGGCAAAGTTTTAAAATTTACCCAGCAGGGTCATAATATCTTTACATAAAGCCTTTGTTGAGCTCAAGCTTAACTGGAAATCTGCTGCGCATACGTGTTGGTATGCTGAGCTTTTATTTTGAAGGTCCATACGTGTATCCGATATGTTCCCACTTACTTACGCTTTAATGCTGTTTTCGGTGCGCGCTCTAGTGGAGATGTCGAGATAAAACAACCCACATGAAACGCTAATCTAATATCTGTGTTGCACAACAATTGTTTGATTTGGCCCGGAGCTCACATTCTGATGAATCTGATAAAAGAAACTACTTAACGGAAACGCAGACTTTCCTGTCGGTGCAAACCACATCAGGCCAAGCGTTAGGTGAACTTGTGCAAAGAAAGATCCGCCAGGAATGAAGAGAAACTTGATTGAAAAATAATTCTCATACAAGGGTGGTGGGCTATAATGCGCTATAAGCACAAATAGTTGAGACACTAATGACTATTTTGGTGTACATATAGCCTAACATTACACAACATAATTTGAGTTGCCTATGAAATGCATGATGAGTTTGGGTCTGATCAAAAAAGGCTCTGTAACAATTTCTGAAGAAGTTGGGTCACGTTTAATGAATTCTGGCTAACGTCTGTTGCTACTTACACAAAACTGAGGTGCCTCCAGTCCTCAGCTTTTGTTTCTCCTGTGAGAGCATGACAGCATGACAGCACTCACCCACTCTCCACTCTGGGGAAAGTCCCTCAGTTTTGGACCTTTTGGAGAACATGCATGTTTTTTTTAAAGAACAAAAAGTAAGGAAAAATAGAAAAATCATCTTTGAAATGTCATACGACATATGATAAAGGAAAGTCGAACAAATTAAACCCATTACACATCCTACACAATTTATCTTCTTGCACACAAAAAAACACTCAGACAAACCTCCAAGGCCATCCATGGCTAATGTGAGGCCCTCACTGATATTTTTAATGAGGCCACCCCACCCTCAACCTCAACATGGACACCTAACAACATTATTTTAATATATAATGAAGAATTACAGCTTTGCATGGAAAATATTTACAGTACTTAGTTGTAAAGTATGTATTATTTAGAAATAGGATACTACACTAACTCATTACATGGAGATTTTTTTTTTCTAGCAGTGCAAATGTCGGACATTTGTGAGATGTATTACATATATTTGTTCAACCTGATTGCATCTTTGGCATTGCCACTTTGTCATTAAAGGGGAAAGAAAAATCTTGTGGTGCATAACAACATATCTGTAACTATAAATACATACACTAAATGTATGTGCTTATGTCAGTTCTGGAACAGATTAATACTTTCAAAGCACAATCAGTTCATCAGCCGTGTTGAATAGTTGTACTAGTTACTTGTAATGTATTACTGTAAGTATTACATTTTTTTTATTATCAACTAGTAAAGTAAGGGATTACAGTTTTGAAATACTAAAATTACTTATCAACTTAATGCTTAGTTACTTAGTAACATTTTTGTACAGCGGAGCTATAAACTGTACCAAGTTTCAATTATATATACCAGTCAAAAGTTTTAGAACACCCCAATTTTCCCAGTTATTTATTGCAACTCAAGTTGTGCAAGTCCAATGAGTAGCTTGAAACGTCACAAAGATAAGTGCTGTACTGCCAGAGCTTAAACGAAAAGGTTAGGTTACTCAAAACTGAAAAATTAGGCACTTTCAGAATTATACAAAAAGGCCTCTTTCAGGGAACATGAAATGGGTTAACAATTTAAAGCTTTTCTGCAGCAATGAAGGTTGATCAAGCCTTGAAAGCTGGCTCTACTAATTTCTACAGGTGTTCCAACTTGTCTTGATTGCTTACATCCCCCTCTGTCTGCATAAAAGCATACCCTGTGGTACCATACCCTTGTGAGCATCAGTTGAACAGCATTGTACTGCAGAAAGTCGGATGTTGCTACAAAAATGGCAAGAAAAAAGCAATTAACAATGGAAGAGAGACAGACCATCATAACACTTAAAAATGAAGGTCTTTCTTACAGACAAATTGCAAAGAAAGTCAAGGTGTCAGTGAGTACAGTTTTCTTCACCATCAAAAGCCACTCAGAAACTGGGGGAAACCCTGACAGGAAGAGGTCTGGCAGACCCAAAGCCACAACTAAATCAGAGGACAAGTTTCTGAGAGTTAACAGTTTGAGTGACAGGCAGCTCACAGGACAGCAGCTTCAAGCACAGCTTCATAGTGATCGTAGTAAGCAAGTCTCAGTTTCAACTGTGAAGAGAAGACTTCATGCTGCAGGTTTGACAGGACAAGTTGCAGCAAAAAGCCATTGCTAAGATGTCAGAATAAGACAAAGAGGCTTGCCTGGGCCATGAAACACCGCCACTGGACTACTGAAGACTGGAAGAAGGTATTATGGACTGATGAATCAAAATTTGAAATCTTCGGTTCATCACACAGGATCTTTGTACGCCATCGAGTAGGTGAAAAGATGGTTCCACAGTGTGTGACACCAACTGTCAAACATGGAGGAGGAAGTGTGATGGTCTGGGGTTGTTTTGCTGGATCCAGGGTTGGTGACTTGTACAGAGTGAGAGGCACCCTGAACCAAAACAGCTACCACAGCATTCTGCAGCGCCATGCAGTACCCTCTGGTATGTGCCTAATTGGTCAGGGGTTCATCCTGCAGCAAGATAATGACCCATAACATAAGTCCAAGCTATGCCAGAACTACCTCAGGAAAAAAGAACAAGATGGTAAGCTTGAAAACATGGACTGGAGTGGTCAGCACGGTCTCTAGACTTGAACTCCACCTAAATAAATAAATAAATAAATAAAGAGAGGTACAAAAAAGCAAGAGCAGAGAAGATAAAGAAAAGATAAAGGTTCACAGTGTGACCTCCTCCCACATGCAGTAATGTCTTGGAATCTTCAAGGCTGTAAAGATAAGATAGGATGTAGCCAGACAGTATGCAGACTAAAAAAGAAACAAAAACACACACATTCCCTGAGGAGAAACATTTTGTAAGTTGATGACAATTCCCCGGCGAACACATTAGAATGGGCATTGACTGTTATACAGAGCAAACTATCAAACCTTGAAGCTACCTTAAGTAATTACATTTTTTCAGCTACTTTTTTAAATGCCCCTTCAGCAACAGCAACACAGCTCAAAGGCTGCATTGTTTGTGCAAAGATGAAGGTCACCTACAAGAGTGTAAGACATCTCTTCGTGTACAAAGATGGATTTCAAAAAGCACTTCAGTTCCAGAGAATTTATTGAGTTGACTCAACATTTCAAGTAAGGACAAAAGAATAGAAGTTATACTGCTTGAAGAAATTATATATTGTGTAGCCTTAAATCAAGAATGAGGATGTCCTGTGAAATTTCCCTTTTAAATCTGGGATCAAATTCTTTTTATTGTCCCCTGAGGTTAAGTACAGGATCCAAAAGATAAAGGAAAGTAAAGAGAGTGAAGTAAGCCAGCAAATAAAGGGCTGCAGATAAGGCTGTGGAGCCCTGTCAAATGTTGTAAATGTTGTCGTTTTTATGTCTCTGTGCCACCAACAGCCAAAGAATGAACTGACCAGATTTTACAGGGTCATAGGCCAAAGGTTAAAGTCATGGTTCTGAGACCATCCTTTGCTTTAACACAATATCTCAAGAACCCTTGGGCAGATTTCCATCAAACTTCACAGGAATGCCTGTTGTGACTTAAGGATGAATTCACTGAATTTTGCAGGTCTAAACAAGCCTCAAAGCCTCATATTTACACATTGTCTCATAAAAAGCAATTTCACAATCACAATACAATAATACTGCTCCAAGGGACTTTCTTCTAACTTTGCACAAATGTCCACCATGGCACATGGATGAGCTGATAAGATTTTGGGGTTCACAGGTCTAAGGTCAAGGTCATAAGCCCCTTGGTCAACCCTTGCTTGTAAATGGGATATCTCACTAATGATTCATGGTATTTTCATCAAACATTGCACAAGTATCCATTATATCTGGTTTGTCAACTGATTTAATTTTAGAAGTCATGCATCAAAAGGTCAAGTTTATAATTCATTCTTTCCTTATGAATGCATTTTTGTGAATGTGAACTCAAAAGATGATTCTCTTTAAACAATGCATACACGTTTAATGTAATTTTTGCTTTTGAATGTGATCTCATGAATGCCTCATTTTCAGAAAACTTTGAGTGACTCTAGTGTCTACGCTGTTTTGTAGGTGAACTGACAATATTTTGGAGGTCAAAGTTCAAGGTAATACAGCTTTTCAGTCAACATTTGCTTGTGAATACAATATACTAATAATAATATGAGACATTTTCATAAAAGTTTGCACAAATGTCTTATTTAATGCAAGGACAAAGCATGTAGAGTTTACAAGTCATAGAACACAGGTCAAGGTCATGGGGTTTAATGGCCATCCTCTGCCTTCTCCTGGAGCACAACAGTTCATAAATACTTATAAGAACTTTCATCAAATTTATCACTAATGTCCTCTCTTACTTCAGATAACCTAATTAGATTTCTAAGATCTTGGGTCATGAACTTTCAGAATCACTCTTTGCTTGTGAAAGCCAACAAGTGAAAACCCATAACATTTAAAGACCTCTCAGGACTTCCTTCAAAACTTATGCAAACATCCAACATGGCACAAGTGAACCAGCTAGATTCTGAAGGTCACTGGTCAAGTGTTAAGGTCATGGAGTTCTCTTGTCAACATTTCCTAGGAACGCAATGTCTCAAGACAGTTTTTTTGGGATTTCTGTCTAACTTTTCATGTTTGTCTTCTGGCGCTGAAAGAAGGTTATTAAGATTTGAAGGTTAGAGGTGAAAGGTTAACAGGTATCTTGTTCCTTGCCTGCCTGCTAAAGCAATAACCCAAAAATGCTTTACAGGCTTTCCTCTAAACTTTGCAATACTGTCAATTTCACTCTCCGACAATCTGGTGAAATCCCAGCTGTGACAGGATGAGAAGTGGAGGTACACCCTCCACTAGTTGCTAGACAACTACAAGGGCTAGCAACTAAATTAAAATTAATATATCTGCACACTCTGAAGTATAAGATTTATACAGATGGGTTTGTCATTTTTGTAGTCTTTGTTCTGGCATTATAAACCTTTTGTCAAGATGTTGAATTCTCAAAAGAAAAAAAAAAAGAAATGTTTTTAAAATGTTCCACATGCACATTGGTCTACACAACATAAAGAATGACACCAAACACGTGCATGCCTAATGTGATCTGATCGTTTTAAAATTTGATCATCGGCTGCCCTCTGCCCAGCTTGGAAATGATCTCCATATCTTGCCTCAGGAGAACCAAGGCCATCACAAGTAAACCCTCACACCCGGCCCACCACCTGTTTGATCTGTTGCCCTCGGGAAGAAGCTACAGGTCAACAAAATCCCACACCAGCAGGCTGACAAACAATGTTTTCCCCTGGGCCATCCGAACTGCTAACACCCATGGACAAAATACAACTCACTCACATATGGAGGACAGCCTCCCATAACCCCCCACCCCACCCCACCCCACCCCATACTACCCTGAAGAACAAACAATCATCCTACCACCCACTACCTCTGAACTGTGAGTCACTTTAAACAGCATTAGTCACTTTAAATTTATATGACTTTATTTTACATATACATAACACAACATATATGTATATAAATAATGTATATATATATATATATATATATATATATATATATATATACACATATGTATATATATATATATATATTTATTCATTTATTTATTTATTTTTATTTTTTTTACCACATGCTGCTCTGTACATATTTTAAATTTTAGCCTGTCTTTGCCATTTCCTGGGTATGCTGTCTTTTTTGTCTTTGCTCAGTGGAACGTTATTTTTGTCTTCCTTTGTGTAGCACAGTGGCTCTGTGAGAGCACCCTAAATTTCGTTCTACCCCCTCAAAGTACAATGACAATAACGGTTATTCTATTCTATCTATTGTTGAATAAAATACAAAACCCAAAATCAGTGAAGTTGGCACGTTGTGTAAATCGTAAATAAAAACAGAATACAATGTTTTGCAAATCCTTTTCAACTTATATTCAATTGAATACACTGCAAAGACAAGATATTTAATGAACTTTATTTTCTTTTGCAAATAATCATCAACTTAGAATTTAATGGCAGCAACACATTGCAAAAAAGTTGGCACAGGGGCATTTTTACCACTGTGTTACATCACCTTTCCTTTTAACAACACTCAGTAAACGTTTGGGAACTGAGGAGACCAATTTTTGAAGCTTTTCGGGTGGAATTCTTTCCCATTCTTGCTTGATGTACAACTTAAGTTGTTCAACAGTCCGGGGTCTCCGTTGTTGTATTTTACGCTTCATAATGCGCCACACATTTTCAATGGGGGACAGGTCTGGACTACAGGCAGGCCAGTCTAGTACCCGCACTCTTTTACTACAAAGCCACGCTGTTGTAACACGTGCAGAATGTGGCTTGGCATTGTCTTGCTGAAATAAGCAGGGGCGTCCATGAAAAAGACGTTGCTTGGATGGCAACATATGTTGCTCCAAAACCTGTATGTACCTTTCAGCATTAATGGTGCCTTCACAGATGTGTAAGTTACCCATGCCGTGGGCACTAATACACCCCCATACCATCACAGATGCTGGCTTTTGAACTTTGCGCCTATAACAGTCCGGCTGGTTCTTTTCCTCTTTGGTCCAGAGGACAAGACGACCACACTTTCCAAAAACAATTTGAAATGTGGACTCGTCAGACCACAGAACACTTTTCCACTTTGCATCAGTCCATCTTAGATGAGCTCGGGCCCAGCGAAGTCAGCGGCGTTTCTGGGTGTTGTTGATAAATGGCTTTCGCTTTGCATAGTAGAGTTTTAACTTGCACTTACAGATGTAGTGAACTGTAGTTACTGACAGTGGTTTTCTGAAGTGTTCCTGAGCCCATGTGGTGATATCCTTTACACAGTGATGCCGGTTTTTGATGCAGTACCGCCTGAGGGATTGAAGGTCACGGGCATTCAATGTTGGTTTTCGGCCTTGCGGCTTACGTGCAGTAATTTCTCCAGATTCTCTGAACCTTTGATGATATTACGGACCGTAGATGATGAAATCCCTAAATTCCTTGCAATAGCTCGTTGAGAAATGTTGTTCTTAAACTGTTCAACAATTTGCTCACGCATTTGTTCACAAAGTGGTGACCCTCGCCCCATCCTTGTTTGTGAATGACTGACCATTTCAGGGAAGCTGCTTTTATACCCAATCATGGCACCCACCTGTTCTCAATTAGCCTGTTCACCTGTGGGATGTTCCAAATAAGTGTTTGATGAGCATTCCTCAACTTTCTCAGTCTTTTTTGCCACTTGTGCCAGCTTTTTTTGAAACATGTTGCAGGCATCAAATTCAAAATGAGCTAATATTTGCAAAAAATAACACAGTTTACCAGTTCGAACGTTAAGTATCTTGTCTTTGCTGTGTATTCAATTGAATATAGGTTGAAAGGGATTTGCAAATCATTGTATTCTGTTTTTATTTACGATTTACACAACGTGCCAACTTCACTGGTTTTGGGTTTTGTACATGATTTTTGTTTTTACTTTATATTGCATGAAATGCATTTGCATTGTTATAACTTTTGTACATGAAAGTGACATTTTGACTTATTAATGCTGAAAAACCTTGAAACCCCGTATTTAAATATCATACATTCTCAATAAGTGCACTTTTTTTTTTTTTTTTTTACAGTAATTCACCCTATTGCAGGACAAGAGTAATCTGTCTCCGAATGTTTGAACACTGGGTGGCGCCAGAGATAAACAAATACTTGAAAGAGAGGCGAAAAGGTTTTTTTTATTTTTCAAGTTAGCACAGGAACAATAAATTACATGGTAAATTATGTTTACATTTACATCATGAATAAGAAGATTGTGAAGATGGAAATGGTAAAGTGGTTTAGAAGAATTGTGTTTACTTTTACCACTAACACTACCACTACTACCACTGATAATAATAATAATAATAATAATAATAATAATAAATAATAATAATAATAGCAACAACTACAACATAAACATGTTATTATTATTATTATTATGTATTTATTTTTTGTATCGTCATATTATTATTATTATTATTATTATTATTATTTTTATCTTTTAAGTCTTTAAAAGTTTAGTATTGACGGTGAACTATCACTGAGTTGTCTAAACCTCCTCACAGACATTTCTCACGTTTAGTCGACTCTAACTCTGATTTTGCCCCCCTGCTTATCTTTTTTAACACTTTATTGAGACTATATATGACAAGACAAATTTAGTGAAAGACGATCAATAGTTTTTTAGTTGCTTGATTGTTTTCCTTTGTCAGTGTCATGTTCTATTTCTCATATTACTTTGCTTATATGCATTTGCAGGTTACTCATTAAACAGACTAAGAGAAAGGGGCTCATGGGAGATTGTCTCAGGAGCATCCTCAGATACAACTGTGTGTTCAGTGCTCACAGGCTGGACAAAGAGCTGAGTCAACACTTCCTCCTCTATTCCTGGATGCAGGACAGCGGTGTAAGGTTTAAGAGGCTCATCAGCTTATTTGGGTTAACGGTCAACAAAGGTGAAATCACACACACACACACATACCCACACACCCATGCACACGCACGCACACACACACACGCACCGCCGCCCACCCCCAATACACACACACCTTTCGGTCCGACATGAGTTTAACAAACATTCCCTGTCTTTGTTGTGCTTATTTCACAGTTTTTTATCTAACAGCAGATAAACATGTTAAGAATGTTGATCCAAGGGTCAGTTCCGCACTTGTGCATAAGCTACAGGATAAACATTCTTTTTGAGGTATCGTAATGTTTTGTTTGTATTTGAAACTGTTTTATTGAACAGTAATCACCATTATTACATATCTGTGTGATATGTTCTGTAAAATGGTCCACGCAGCCCACATTTTGCCCTGTCATGAGCAGGTTGGTTTTAATGGCAACCAGCTCTTCACGGTAGACTAAATCATTTGCCAATAAAACTGGTTCACAAGAGGAGAAAAAAAGGAAAATGCTGAAAAGACTGACGCAAGCGAAATGTCGAGATACTCATGGGACCCACGAGGAGAGGCCTTCGTTATCTTTAATTACAGCACTCCACTAGGGTTCAGATCCATTTAATCTGTGGAACCTGCTGTACTGCGGGCATAATAGACCAATTAAAGCACGCTTCAGGTGTCTGCGCACGCTGACTATTGTGTCTCCATGACAAGACAAAGAGCACATCAGTAAAATGTTTGGTTGAACATGCATAAATGTTGGATTTTATTTTTTGATATTCGCACTAATGAGTGTGACAACAGGTAAGAAGTGCTTTGTTGTCTTCTGAGTGCGCTTGACAACGGGTCATTTAATGTAGTCCAAAGGCCTGTTGTCAATCCTCTTATATTGTGCCGCAGTGAAAATGGATTAGAGAGTAATACTTACGATTCTGTCCAGGGTCACTTTGGAGGGATTTGGCTGAATGGACCTAAAGCTGACACCGGTCTTCTTTATTGAAAAAAAAATCCAAGATTTTGATTTTATTCAATTAACAGACGGAGCGTGTGTGGACTAGTCTGCGTTTTATCTCAACTTTGACTGAGAAGTGAACTTAATCAAAAACATGCACTGGAAAGACATGAATCACGAGGACCAGAGGTGGTTTGTGGCTTCTCCTTAGATGTACCTGCAGGGTTGTTTGTGGAAACGCTCAGGAGCAATCAGAGGCGCTGACTGCGGGACATAAGTAGCTCTCCAGGGTGCTGAAGTTGTCTCCAAACGCGACAGACGCAGCAGCCAAACTCTGCCTGTCACTTCCAGTCCATAATCCTAACAACATGACGTGACTGTCTTCTCCGGATTGAAAACCTGGATCTTTGAGTCTGGAGTACTGAAGTTTGTCCTATGTTGGGACAGAGTATGCAAGAATACCAGATAGACACGCAGACCCCAGTGGACACCTACGAATGTCTTAGGACTTTGAAGCTGGTCAGATGGCATCGTTTACATGGTAGGTTGTCGTTTTGCAAAAAGTAATGTGAAAATTATTTTAACAGTTGTACAAATCAAAAATTGACCGGAACCTTTATCTTGTTTTGCAGTAGTTATCAGGCTGCTGTGTGATTAAGTAGTGGACCAAAGATTAACTCCCTTTGAAACCCTGGAGGGAAAATGCAACATACTCCTCCATTTTTCAGAGGGGCACAATCGGAGTCAAGCCATCCGTCTTTACCTACCATTAGAAGCAGACCACCTTTAACGACACTTTCCTGTCATAACTTTATGTTATGGACCCTTCTTGGAGTATTAACGTTCCCTTGTTATGTTCGCTGTTTGATATTCAAAGTTGGAGTGCTGGGGCCCTGGAACTGCGATCCTGTTTACTACAGAGCGTTGCCAGCTGCAGCTGCCAGACTCGCTGTTAACAGGATAAATGCAGACTTAAACCTGGACCTGGGCCTGAAAATGGACTACATTATCCTCCAGGAGCCCTGCGAGACCTCACAAGCCCTTACTGCCTTTATTTATTATGAGAAGATGGCAGACGCTTTTATGGGACCCACCAACCCGGGATACTGTGTTGCAGCTTCTCTGCTGGCCAAGAATTGGGAAAAGGCCCTCTTCTCTTACGGCTGCGTTAACTACGAACTGGATCGCGTCATAGGATACCCGACCTTCTCCAGGACCGTACCGTTTCCCTCTGAGGTGTTGTTCACTGTGCTCAAACACTTTAGGTGGGCAAGCGTGGTGGTGGTCTCATCCGATGAGGATATTTGGATTGATACAGCGGGGAGAGTCGCCTCCGCCCTTCGGAATAAGGGGCTCCCGGTTGGTATGGTCACATCCATCGGCACAAATGAGACTGAGGTAGAGAACGCGCTGAGGAGGATCCAGGCTGCAGGAGAGATCAGGGGTGAGACTGTGTGCAAACTCATACTGACTTTTTTTTAAGAGCATATAGGCGTCCTTAGACCCTTTTAGGGGGCTGAACACTCCCTGAATTCCGCCTTAGCCCCCATTAAACAATAATGACATATCGCCAATCCCCACTCGATTCTTTAGATGGCAATAGAATAAAAAATAAAAAAAAATAGCAAGCAAAACATTAAATTCTGAATGATAATTCTACATCATGATGTAGTGGAAAGCACTTCATTTCTTAGTTTAGACTAAATGGTTATGATGTAAAATGTGAATATGGAGTGTGACAAATTCTGCATTCAAAAGTTCAGTATGTGAACAAATAATATACCTGTTATGCTGAATAACTAAATTTAAGGTGTTCTGAAAATAATTTTATGATGATAACTGTACCAATTACATGTTTTATTTTGCTACACATTGCTATAAGTGCCTTTATTTAAAGTATCCCATGTAGTGGAATAGTTCCTCAAAGTGGGTGGTTTGAGAGAATTGAACACTTAACAGGAATGAAGTTAGTTTTTATGTCATAGGAGCCGAGCCCCTCTCAAAGTTAGATCCTGGTTAAAAACTGATGTAGTCGGAAACACTAGATGAGGCAGAATGACGAACGGAATATTTGACTTGTAAGATATCTGGGCAATGCTTTTGCACGATCTTTGGGAATTCATTAATGCAATAAAAACATTAATTCATGCATGAATTAATGATTAAATATCAGTATTTTACTTGTGTTAGTAAGTCTTTTTGCATGACGGCATGCATTTGTTAAAGCATTATCTAATGTGTTGAAATCATGATTTGTTAAAATTTCTACTAAACTATTTCCACAGTTCAAAGGAAAATCAGAAAGAAACACATCTGCTGATTTCCAAATCACCAATAAGTTTACTCATGATGACTGAAACACCTTTGATTGTCCATAATTAAGTCAGGCCTTTTACATGTAATACATGATTATAAGATATTCCAAGCATGGATTAATGCAGCTTTTCCCAAACGTAAGTACACTTCGGGCTTACCAAAAACCTCATATCATTAGGCCCAAAGCATGTTCATCTTCCTTTTATTTTATTGATTTCATTAATGAGTATTTATGACCCCTTGACTCCCTCCCCCATGGAGTTCAAACCCTTAAAAGCAGCAGTTTATCTCTTATCAAGCAAATTATAGCAAGATAGATGCACAAAGAAGAACAACATCCAAAAAACTTGGATTAAAGTGTGGTAAGTGGCATAAAGTAGACAAAATATTATGATTTGTGGTTGACAGATTGGTTTTACTCATATAGATCTATAATTTGGTTAATTTCTATAAAGGAACCCTTGTCTAAATACATGGTTTACAGATGGAGAAGCTACATTTTCACTCATGTAAAATTTAATGAGAAACTATTGCTCACCCAAATTTGGGTATGATCTGCAGGTATGTAGTTCAATGGCCTTGTTAACTGAAAATTAATGTGCCAAAAATTTTTCTCCATTACGTTTAATTGACCAAAGTTTGAGAAGTGTCTCATATTGCTTTTCACCTGGGGCATCATAATAACTAAAACCATCTTTATTCTACCATCTTATCTGGAACTCATGTCAATAGATTACATATTTTCATTAACGTATTCTGATTTAGTTTTCTATTGTCTGTTGCAGTTATCATCATGTGCATGCACTCCATTCTGGTCGGAGGAGAGCAGCAGGCTTCTTTTCTGCTCAAAGCACAGGAAATGGGCCTGACTTCAGGGCAATATGTGTTTGTGCCCTATGACAGCCTCCAGTACAGCTTGCCCTACACCAATGTCTCCTACTTTCCTCTGCAAAACAACAGTCGTCTGAGGGAGGCCTACGATGCTGTGCTCACCATCACTGTGGCCTCTGAGTCTTTTTCCTTCAATGAAGCATTCATCGCAGCCAAGAGGAGTGAGGAACTGTCTGTAGATGTGCAACCTGAGCAGGTAGTAACTTTGTGTCAATCAAATTAAAGTATAAGGTTCACTTGTTTATGAACTTGTCTTCAAACTGTGCTCCTATGTACCAGCACATCAATTCACCACAGGGAAAGAGAAAGCTATCCATTTGTCTGAGTGAATATTTGAGAGCCAGACACTGTTTTGCAAACTCTGTAATTATGATCAGTAATGTTTTCCTATAATTTATATCAAAATTACCAGTTTTGCTGTACTCTCGCATCATCTGAAATACCAAACATGTCCTTGACAGGAAAGGTAAAAAAAAAAAAATACCACATCAAGCATTGTTCTTTCGGAAGTTATACATAAACTTAATATTAACAAATTCAGTTTGTGAAAAGTTGTTCTTTTTTTTTTTTTACCATGAAAATAACCAGGGCACAAAGCTTTTGTACAAACGCATTTCCCCAAAACCACCTTAAAGGTGTGGCATTCCCAAGCAATGCAGCTTGGGAATATATATATATATATATATGTACATACATACTTATATTCTTTAAAAGTGTTCTTGAGATTTTTCCAACATGACTTCCTTAGACCTTTTCCTTTAACCTTTGACCATAAATGTAATTATTCATTCTTGAGTCAGAGTGGACTTTCATCCAGAAGAAAATCCCTCAAGAGTGCTTTACATATCGCAAGAATGCCAAGATGGACAGACATACCAGAGTGAAACATAATGCTTTTGCTTATAGCTGCTGCCAGATCAGAGGCATAAACATAATCATATGATTGGTATGTTTTTTTTTTTTTTTTTAAATTAAGATGAAGTTCACATATACAAATTGCCTTTCCATTAACAGATTAACCCACTCTTTGGTACCATCTATAACAGCATCTACCTGCTGGCCAAGTCCATTAACAATGCCAGGAAAGCAGGCATGTGGCTGTCAGGCTCAAATCTGGCTTATTTCACAAAGAACATAACCTTCAATGGCTTTAATCAGAAGATCCAGGTGGACAACGCAGGGGAACTTATGACCAACTATGTTGTCCTGGACTCTGACAATACGGGGGGCCAGCTGTATCAGACCTATCTGGTGGATCTATCATCTGGAGTGCTTCATTTTGCTGGGAGGTCTATAAACTTTCCAGGAGGATCTCCTCCACCATCTGACTCCAGCTGCTGGTTTGACAAGACTTCTGTCTGCACAGGAGGTAGGGGGCAGTATGAATGTTGAGGCACATTCATGTCTGGATGTTTTCACAAGCGCTCACAGGTTGACCTCTTGTTTTCCATTCATACATACAATGTGTTCATTATCTATCCTTATTCCCCAAGATCTCAAGTTTTATGTTGTCATCCTCAGGTGTGGAGGTCACCTACATCATAGTGGTGCTAGCAGTCATCCTTGTTTTGGCTCTAGGAGGGCTTGCAATAAGTCTTTACATCAGGTACAGCTTTAAAATACAAATACATTAACATTTAGTTCAGCAAAATTAACATCAGGGTTTTCCTTTGGTCCTCTTCAATTTGAGCTTTTTCAACACTTTCTGTTCCTGGCAAATTAAATCCCAAAGATCACAACTTGGAAGACATAATCTGGTGACAAGTAGAATGATCGTAAAACAGAGGAAAGATGACCTCTAGAAGACTGGTTAATAGCCAGGACCTAGACAGTCCTGACAAAACATACCAAAAATGTATTTCAACAATGATGTGTTATACACGTGCCTGGACTTTTAAATACAGTGTATTATATAGACAAATATGTTGACACAACAAAACAGAGAGGAACAAATAAAGTTGCAATTTGTCTCCTCACAGATGAGACGACTTTTAAAATACAAACCAGATCACCGAAAGTTATTTTTTGAAAGATTTTTTTTTTTTAAAACGTGTTCTGAACTATTGGCTCAGGGTCCTAAGTGGATCACAGAGCTGTTGTCTGTGGGTTGCGAATGTTTTTCCTTGGAAGTAAATGCTACAAGAAGTCTATGATATACGGAGTCTTCAAACTGAGATACATCCATTGATATTTATTCTGTTTTGCCAAGATTATGAGTAAATTTTGTGTTTGAACCTAATTTGTAACGTTAAAAATTAAATAGCTTTTAAAGTTCTACCCTGAAATCTTGTAAATGTCACACATATAGACTTTACCCTGCTGCTCATCATATATCCTGTCTGCTGCCATCATAAAATAAAGAAGAACCTGAGTCCAGTTGGAACAACCTTCATTTGTATCTTTTTTGTAAATCTCACTTGCAGGAGGAGACTACAACAAATCCAATTGGTCAAAGGTCCCAATCGAATCCTTCTGACTTTAGAGGATTTAACTTTTATCAATCCTCAGCTTAGCAAAAAGGTAGGCAGCATCACAATCTCCCACTTATCAAATGAGACTTTTAAACTTCAATCTATTCTCCACATTCCCGTTTGCATTTTTCCAACCTAAAGCATGAAATAGAAATGTGGAATATGATTTAATGTGCAGGACTGGACTTATTTCAATTAAATCCTCCTATTTTGTTGCAGAAAATTACCTTAGAAGACCTGAGTGAATCCAAAAGTGCAATTGAGGATAAATCTGTGGATAACTCACACTCTGTGAACAGCATGCAAACAGCAACTCATGAGACAACAAACGTAGCTGTGTATGAGGTGGGTCCATTGCACCTATAGTTTCATCCTTTATTTGTAAAACATATTTTTAAGATTCAAATTAGGGTAAGGAAGGTTAATTTGGAAATTGCATGTCTGAACTTTTACCTCTGCAGTGAAAAATTCAACACTGACGGCATACAAATACCCCAACAAAAGTCATCACACTTTTTTTGCTGTCAAAATATGTAAAATGATGTGTGTTACATTCAGTTGTTTGATGAAAGGATAGGTTAAGATCTATTTTTTAAGAGGTAAAGCAGCAAGCTTATTCCAAGAAGAGAAATCTTCATCAGTCAGAGCATGTATTGTCTTTTTGAAGCGAAATGATAATTGAATCATTTGTGGATAGCATGAAGATCAACTCCAAAATAAAAGTTTAAAAACACTGTCACAAGTTTCTTTCCTGTTCCAGGGTGACTGGGTTTGGCTGAAAAAGTTTGAGGAGGGACAGTTCAAAGAAGTAAAGCAAAGCACAACTAAGGTTCTCACAAAGGTATAACAACTGTTTGCCATAGAAAAATTAATAAAATAATAATAATAATAATAATAATAATAATAATAATAATAATAATAATAATAATAATAATAATGATGATGTATTTGCTGTCTTTAAAGGGGTTTGGAGACATAGCCTTAAGTTAGACTGTTAATGGAATTCCTGCTATAAAATGATCTCTTCAACTTGAATTTACTCTGTTAACACTTATCTCTTTTTTAAATCCCAGATGAAAGACCTGAGAAATGAGAATGTGAATCCATTCCTGGGCTTCTTCGCTGACTGTTCTGTTTTTGCTGTGGTGACAGAGCACTGCTCTCGAGGCAGTCTGCAGGACCTCCTGAGGAACGAGGATGTTAAATTAGACTGGATGTTTAAGTCCTCCCTTCTTCTTGACCTCATTAAGGTGAGCATGGACATATTACATGTTTACAATACTTCGTAAATTAAATTATTCCAACATGCTCTAAAGATCAAAGCTTCCATACCTCTTGAAATAAAATAGGCTCAAGTAAAAGAAATCACTTCACCTCTTACTCTGTATTTTTCAGCATGTTTTATGATTCTTTTGGGTTTGTTTTAGCTGTATATGTTTTGATATTTAAATCACTATGAATGAGGGAGGAATCAATGATTTTTATTTGACTTAATCTAAGGTTGAATTGTATTGAGTAATCATTAGATATGATCCATTTGGTTTTAATCAGATTGTGCATTATGATGTACTTTCAGGGTATGAAATACCTCCACCACAGAGATTTCCCACATGGTCGGCTAAAATCACGTAACTGTGTGGTGGATGGGCGTTTTGTCCTCAAGATTACAGACTATGGTGTCAACGAGCTGCTGGACTCTCAGAAAGCTGCAATAGAAGAATGTTCTCCTCAAGGTACCTTCTACTCTGGATGAAAATGTGTCTTGTCACTTACAGACATGTGCAAAATTGTTGGTACCCTTTGGTTAAAGAAATAAAAACCCACAATGGTCCCTGAAATAACTTGAAACTGACAAAAGAAATAATAAATAAAAATTTACTGAAAATTAACTAATTAAAATCAGACATTGCTTTTGAATGATGGTTCAACAGAATTATTTGAAGAAAAAAATAACAACTAATGAAACTGGCCTGATCAAAAATGATGGTACCCCTAGAAAAGATTAAAAATGATTTGGCTATAGGGACATGTTAAACTAAGGTGTGTCCTGTAATTAGTATCACAGGTGTCTTCAAGCTTGTAATCAGTCAGTCTGCCTATTTAAAGGCTGAAAAGTAGTCACTGTGCTGTTTGGTATCATGGTGTGCACCACACTGAACATGGACCACAGAAAGCTAAGGAGAGAGTTGTCTCAGGACATTAGAAAGAAACTTGTTGACAAGCATGTAAAGGTAAAGACTATAAGACCATCTCCAAGCAGCTTGATGTCCCTGTGACTACAGTTGCACATATTATTCAGAAGTTTAAGGTCCACGGAACTGTAGCCAACCTGCCTGGAAGTGGCCGCAAGAGGAAAATTGATGAAAAACTGAAGAACCGGATAATATGAATGGTAACCAAAGAGCCCAGAACAACTTCCAAAGAGATTAGAGGTGAACTCCAAGGTCAAGGTACATCAGTATCAGATCGCACCATCCATCGCTGTTTGAACCAAAATGGACTTAATGGAGGACATCACTGTTGAAAGCAAATCATAAACAATCAAGACTGGAATTTGCCAAAATGCATATTGACAAGCCACAAAGCTTCTGGGAGAATGTCCTTTGGACAGATGAGACAAAACTGGAGCTTTTTGGTAAGTCACATCAGCTCTATGTTTACAGATGCAAAAATGAAGCATACAAAGAAAAGAACACTGAACCTACTGTGAAACATGGAGGAGGCTCAGTTATGTTCTGGGGCTGCTTTGCTGCATCTGGCACAGGGTGTCTTGAATCTGTGCAGGGTACAATGAAATCTCAAGACTATCAAGACATTCTGGGGCCAAATGTGGTGCCCAGTGTCAGAAAGCTTGGTCTCAGTCGCAGGTCATGGGTCCTCCAACAGGATAATGACCCAAAACACACAGTTAAAAACACCCAAGAATGGCTCAGAACAAAACATTGGACTATTCTGCAGTGGCCTTCTATGAGCCCTGATCTAAATCCTATTGAACATTTGTGGACAAAGCTGAAACATGCAGTCTGGAGAAGACACCCTTCAAACCTGAGACAGTTGGAGCAGTTTGCTCATGAGGAGTGGGCCAAAATACCTGTCGACAGGTGCAGTAGTCTCATTGAGAGTTACAGAACTGACCTGATTGCAGTGATTGCTGCAAAAGGTTGTGCAACAAAAAAAGTTAAGGGTACCATCATTTTTGATCAGGCCAGTTTCATTAGTTTGTTTTTAAGATAATTCTGTTAAACCACATTTCAAAAGCAATGTCTGATTTTCTTTAGTTAATTTTCAGTAAATTTGTATTTATTCTTACTTTTCTCAGTTATAGTTATTTCAGTGACCATGGTGGTTTTTCTTTCTTTAACAGAAGGGTACCAACAATTTTGCACATGTCTGTAACTCCTTTTATTTAAGTACATTTTGAGGAAAGAACCACCAGGTGATCCACAAAATATAAAATACTGACAATTAAACTTTTACTTTTTAAAGCTAGTGTTAAGATGAGCTTCACATGTATGCCAAATGCTTGGTTGTATTAATAGTCACTTTCAAGTTGAATGCAAAACATTTTTGTCTTCTACCTCAGATCTTTTTTGGACAGCTCCAGAGTTCTTAAGGGACCAGGCAAGCTCACGCAGAGGGACTTACAAGGGAGATGTGTACAGCTTTTCAATTATCCTACAAGAAGTGGTGGTCCGAGGATCACCATACTGCATGTTGGGTCTACCTCCTGAGGGTTTGTATTTAACAAGGAAGAAGATAACATTTTCGTTGGGTTAAGGGAAAACTGTTTCAGAATTTAGTTATGGAAGTTGTTGATTAGTGAAACCTGTCACTCATTTTTTAAATGTTTTATGAAATACAAAGGATTTATTTTACTTTTGCCATGTATAACACAGCTCACAAAAAACATAACTGTAACCTGATGGAGTAAAAAATACTACTTTAAAAATGTAATTTAAATGTCAATGTGCCTCCCTAGAGATTATTCGAAAGGTGAAGAAGCCCCCTCCAATGTGCCGTCCCACTGTAGCCCCAGACCAGGCTCCTTTGGAGTGTATTCAGCTGATGAAGCAGTGCTGGAGTGAACTGCCTGACCGCAGACCAACATTTGATGAGATCTTCGACAGAGTTAATGCAACTAAATATTACTGAACCCATTAAAACTAATTTTTAATTTTTAAAAAATACTTTAATATAATTCTGTGTTTTTTATGACCAGTTTAAGATAATCAACAAGGGTAAAAAGACAAACATCATCGACTCCATGCTGAGGATGCTAGAGCAGTACAGCTCCAACCTGGAGGACCTGATCAGAGAGAGAACAGAGGAACTGGAGGTGGAGAAACAGAGAACAGAGAAACTACTGTCTGAGATGCTGCCCCCGTGAGTTCAGACACTCAAAAGCACATATCTCTCACATTTACGAAAGAACTTAAGAACCAGAACCAACTTGAAGTCTTAAACTGAAAGATCCAAAAATCAAAAAGGATGTCTAGTTGACTCATTGTTGTCGTTTACCTCCATAAGCCCCTCCAAAGTGCCTTGCAGCTGTACAGCCTCTATCTCATGCAATTTTCTGTCCCTTTTTCCAAATGCTTATCATTTCCCACTTCAACTTTTATTCATTTGTTTGTGTTTGTTTGTACCCTTTTTTGGCCCTAAAAGTGACAGTGGTAGTGATGGTTGCAGGGGCAGGGTTAGGGGGTCTGCTACTTGGGCTTAAGCCTCAGATGTTCTCTGAAAAGACCTGAATCTGAATTTTACTTTTGAGGAGAGGCAGCAGCTACGTAATGTAGACTGCATACAGCCTACCTTAGCCTCCCCTGAAGAAGACGTGCTTCAGCAGCCTGCATTCTGCACCTACCTGAGCTGCTCACATGTGAAGACTGATGTAAAAAATGGATATCAGGAGTTTTTTTTTTTTACAAAAAATGTACTTCGACAAAATGACAACAACAATGGTTCAACAAAAATATATAATATATAAACCTGTAAACTAATATTTTGTTGAACAACCCTTGAAGGAAATCACTGTAATCAAGCGTTTTTTGTAACTTATTAATTATTACTTTTCCAGTTTCTAGTTATTTGAGTGACTATTGTGAATTTTGCCTTTTCTTTAATAGAAGGGTATGAATATATTTGAGGATGACTGTGTATATAAATATAAATATATATATACATATAAAACATGGCTCAAATCCATCTTAATGTAATACAATTGCTACAACAAATGCTTTAAGGTGGTCAGAATTTGAAAGTTGAGAAGCTGTATCGTTAAAAAAAAAAAAAAAAAAAAACACCAAATTTTGCACGTGTTTACAAAATCCATCACTCATCTGGGATAAGCCCTGGATCTTCTTCAATCCTAAATCCGCCCCTAGACGGTTTAGGTAATTATGGTAATGAAAGGGGACTTTTTCATTTTTCATTTCCCTTGCAGCAACAGCAACTTGTTGTCTTAGATAGTTATTTTATTTACAGGTGTGTTTTTTTCTTTCTGTTTATTTGTTCGTTGCTGTAGTTGTTTGTTAGCTGTTATGGTTTGTCTATTGGCTCTTCTCTTTTAGTTGTTTTTGTCTTTTCAGCTTAGTTATTGCTGGGCTTGTTGTGAATATGCAACTCATGTTCGGCACCTTCACATGAAAATTAATAAACAACACAAACACCCCAACATTTATGTAATCCTATCTTAAAAAACAATCCCTGTGTTACATCTCAAATGCTGTATATATGTCATCAGCACAGAGTAGCGTGGCACATTCATCAAATACATTAAGCAGTATCTGCTTCTTTTCTTTGTTTTTCAGTTCTGTTGCTGAGGCCCTAAAGACCGGTGCCACAGTGGAGCCTGAGTATTTTGACCAAGTCACAATCTACTTTAGTGACATAGTGGGTTTCACTACTATCTCCTCACTCAGTGATCCCATTGAGGTGGTAGACCTTCTCAACGACCTCTACACTCTGTTTGACGCCGTGCTCAATAATCACGATGTATACAAGGTCAGAGCACATGCTCAGCATTTCTGGTAAATTGTCAGCCTCTTTAGAGGAAGCAGATGACTTTTACATCTTTACTCCATGACAAAATGTTTTTACACAACAAGTCATAGCTTAAAGGTTTGCCTTTTGTGGCAGAATATAGTCAAACTGAGAGACCAGGGTAATATTGCAACTTATTTTGTTTGATTATGCCTATTGAACACACTGATGTGCCCAACTAAACACATATTTCCAGGTGGAGACCATTGGTGACGCCTACATGGTTGCATCAGGTCTACCAAAGAAAAACGGCAACAAGCATGCTGCTGAGATTGCCAACATGTCTCTGAACATCCTTAGCTCTGTAGGAACCTTTCATATGCGGCACATGCCGGACGTGCCCGTCAGGATACGAATAGGAATTCACTCAGGTGAGTTTCCATTGCTGTCTTTTCAGTGTAAACCAGGTCTCCAATAGTGAATCTGAGTGTGACAACAGGATTTACTTTAACAACATGTTGTTTCATTTGGATGGTGTAACATAACTGGTGCCATGTTATGCTTGCAGCCTCTCCTGTTTATATTGAATTAACTCGTATTGTTTTTTGTGTTCAAAGGCCTTGGCCAACCCAGGAGTTAGCATAGGGCTGGTTCCTTCAGTGACGAGCCCACTGGATTTTTTAAGGATTGTTGGATAATTACTGATAATAGATTCTGTTTTTGTTTTTGTTTTTTGTTTGAAGAACACAACACTTTTCAAGCAAAAATGTATTATGTGGGAGTAAAAAGCTAGTGTTGGGTAATTATATAACTACAACCTGGTAGTTACAAAGTAGCTATGACCAGAAAAATATAATCCAGTCCAATCCAATCCACTTTATTTTTATATCACATTAAAAAAACAGTCAGGTTTACCAAAGTGCTGCTCAGTGATTTGAAAACAAGTACATTATCAGTCCATCCTGATTCCAGTTTTTTTTATCCAATTTCTAGGCCCTTGTGTTGCTGGGGTGGTAGGTCTGACTATGCCGCGATATTGCCTTTTTGGAGACACTGTCAACACTGCATCTCGCATGGAATCCACTGGGCTTCGTGAGTTTTCTGTGTCATACAAACTACTTTAAGATGTCTTTTTTTTTTTTTTTTTTTTTTTTAAATATGGTGCACTGATTTAATATCTTCTTCTCTTTGTCTACATTCTCCTAAGCTTATAGAATCCATGTAAATATGAGCACTGTGAAAATCCTCCAATCTCTGAATGAGGGTTATAAGATAGAAGTCAGAGGCAAGACAGAACTGAAGGTACAACTTTCAACAATCTTTTAACCACTGTACTTTGTTACTGGGACAAATAAAATACTTCACAGACTGCCTTTGCTTTTTCAGGGTAAAGGTATTGAGGAGACTTACTGGCTTGTTGGAAAAACAAACTTTACAAAACCTTTGCCAAAACCACCAGAGATCAAACCAGGGTAAGCTTTTTGTGCCTTATGGAAGTTTGAATCACCAAATAAATTTGTGCAAAATTGTTTAATATGCAAAATTCCAGTTGATCTCATTCTGATAAAAACTATTGCTCCTTCAGTTTTTAGAAATCTAAGTAAGCATAAATTGACAGCTGTTCTCATTGATTCATTTGTTAAATATCTTTTTTTAACAGCTCATTGGTGATGTTAGTTTGTAGTTGTCTCCTGCTGTTGGTTAACTTCCACTCATGCAAAATGCAACTCTCTGAATGTTGCCTCAGGGAAGACAATCATGGGCTGAACCCTGAAGATATAGCTGCGTACAGAAGAAAAAAAGCTGAGAAAAAGGCTTGACCATCTTAGTCCAAACACAGGATGTAGAGGTAGAGTCCTGCGTGCCAGCTGCTATTGTATTCTGCTGATGTTTCTGTGGCTGGAACTTCTATAATGCAACATCTGATTGTGCATGTGCAGTTTTCTACCATTGATTACTGAGCCTTATTTATTGCTCTGTGATCTATACGTCTCATTAATCTCTTGATCTCATCCCCTTCTACATCTTCTTAAGCAGATTGAGAAAAGCCCTCTTTGTTTAGCTCATTCACGCTTTCTGATGCTGGCTGGGACATTTTCACGATTAGCTCTCATTTATTTCACTGTGTTTTGGCAGCCTTTATGTGTTTTTGTCATTTAGGTACTTTTATGGCTTTGAATTTAAAAGCTTTGCTTCAGGACAAATGCATTAAAGGCCTCTAATTCACCCTTTCTTTTTGCTAGGACAAACTGGCAGGAGATGGTGACACAGGAAATCAGGACTATTTTTTACAAGGCCAACAGGCACGTGGACAAAAAGCTCTGAATGAGAGGGAGAAAAGTCAAGACTTGCAAGCAAAAGCAAAGGAGCACACGAGAGGAGGATTTATCAAGACAGAATGAGACAAAGACCAGGGAGGGGCAGGCAGAGAATGGAGAGCACCACCCAGCCTCTCACTGAGGCTTAATGTAGACTTGTTTAAGAAGATTGTCCATCGAACAGCTAATCTGCCTGCAGCCAGCACAGCAGAACACGATGGTGCTAGTTGGCGCATTACTTACCTTTGTACCTGCTGCCAGTTGCACAGAGATGCTGCATGGCTCCTGAATGAAGGATGCACTCATTCACTATTTTTTGCACTAACTGGCCACTGAGTGGCCAACTATTTCAGGGCAACACCCCAGATGCCTATTTGGATAAATAACCTGGGACCATGGCTGTTACTAAGCTGTATGATATGAGCTCAAGTGATATTTGATGCTATTTTTTATGAATATCAAGAAAAAAGACACTCACTGCTCTTATTTATTACAGATTAGATCCAAAAAATAGATGTCCATTTCCACTGTAGTCCATCGCCACACTGGACCCACTTTTGTAACAATCAGCTAAAAACAATGTCAATACACAGAGGTTTGTAGTAATAACTGGTTGAGCTCTTATTTAAAAATGTTTTAGTTGAACTTAAAATACACAACCATCTTTTATCCTTTCTATTTACACCACCGGATCCCCAATGTTTGGCAAGCTACTAAGAAATAGTACTAAATTCCTTTTTACATGTTTCTGTTCCCAAAAGTCATATCATAAGTAACTTAATACTCTGTATCAGAATAACAAGTTGCTTGACTTTTAAGCTAGCTAATACTCCTCCCTATCAAAAAACAATAAGTACAATAAGTTAAAAACAAAGTTTGCGACAGGCAACAATGTTCTTTGTATCCTCCATGGAAAAAAACAAGTCAGATGTAATACAATAATAATTAGCGATGGGAATTGGTACGAATGCCAATATATATTCTGACATTTGATCCAATTCTTTATCGATTCCCTTATCACTTACTATGGATATTTTGTTTCAAAGAAAGCAAGCCTACACAGTTTTCATGGTCAACTATGTCAAACAGATGGCACTCCCGATACTTAATGATTTGTTGTGTAGACAAAGGCTTCAGCGAGTTTCTGGTGTTTCAAACAGACACAGAAATTGGATGCTTTTTGTGCTTACCATATTATTGTTTAAATTAAGCCACACTTTTGACCGCTGCTGGCTCCTGTCTGTCATGATTATTTCTCTGAATTTGTTGTCATTTTTGCTGACTAACTCTGATGACAGCATGACCTTCTTGATTTGCAAGGCATCCAGAAGTCCGTGGAAAGCATTGATAAGGAAATTGTTAACTAAAAAGACAGAGTTAATCGATTTCTGTGGTTATTTGTTACTGATTATCATCTGGAAATGTTTTTGATCCTCATCCCTAATAATAGTATACAAAAAAAAGTAATATGAATAATGCAAAACATAATAACAACAATATTTGAGTTGCTGAGAGTACAGTACTCTCTCATCTCCCATGCTGCATTGAACTTTAATTATGATGGCAGTCAACCTAGGACAAAAAGTAACTTAATAGTACAATGCTACTTTTTTTTAGTAACTATACTATTATTACTGTTTAAGAAAGTGTAATCCTTTCTTTATGTTCCCCCAAAACTCATGTTATTGCCTTTATGTATTAAGTCTAATTAATGACTCCCCAACAATGGTGATTACAAAAAATAAATTAGTTGGTTGCTATAAATTTGAACAAAAAAAGAAAGATCAAAACAATCTGAAACTGGCCTTTGACAGCATTTCAGCATTTCAACAACTTGTTTGTATTTGTCCAAATCTAGTACAACTTTTTAATCCAAAAAACAAAGACGTAAAAATACATTTGTATTACAAAGTATGTAATACTTTGTTAATTCTATTTTTCTCCCAGGTTCAGTGAGAAACATGTTTAAATGATATTTCTGCCCTTTGGATGCTTTACAGCTTATTGTGCGCTGTAGTAAAATACTCTGTTGTTCATGAGTGGGGACTGATGCTTTGTTTGCTTAGAAGATAAAGAACACCATCTAGTGTTAAAGTTAAGGCTATTGAGAGGAAAATTCAAAGGAGCAGTGTTATAAAGATATTACTTAAGTACATAACACCAAAAAGAAGTGAATAACTGTGCTCACCGCAAAATTTGTTTCATAGAAAGGTCTTTTTTAGGGATCAGATTGTAAAAATTCTGGTTATCAATGATCCAGAGTATGAATAAAACTTTTGGGAACAATCCTGCATGTCAAAGTATCATTGACAATCAGGGCCACTTATTTATTTATTTATTTATTTTATTTTTACCAAGTGCAGTCTATCAGATGCGTGTACATAGGGATCATCTATCTATCTATCTATCTATCTATATATATGTATATATATATATATATATATCTGTATATATATATATATGTATATATATATATATATATATATATACATACACACACACACACACGCACACACACATATATATATATTTTATTTATTTATTTATGTATTTATTTATATACTGTATATAGGTGTGTGTGTGTGTGCATGTGTGTCTTGTGTGTTTTCGCTGCATTGTTAAGAACAAAATGTATGTATGTATGACCACTAAGGAATTAAAACACTGCTGTGTATCAGTTTCAGTGTGTGGTTTCTCATCTACAGCTCGGTTGCAGAAGCCATGCTGCCCACAAAACTACAAGACAAGCGGGTATTAATTGTACTATGAGGCTATACAGATGTTCATTTCTATGTGGACCTCTGTACACTATGAAGAAACGCTCTAACCACTCGCCAACATCCACAGGGGACACCAGATAACATGGGAACTTCTTACAACAGAATATCTAGTATCAGAATCAGAATCAGAATCAGAATCAGCTTTATTGGCCACGTATGTTAGACATACAAGGAATTTGTCACCGGTTCACTTCACTCTCCAAGTATGAAAATAAAAGAAGAAATAGGTACACACAGTGTACATCCTATATTATAAACAAGAAGTTTAAAAATTAACTTAAGGTGAGAATAAAGATAGTACAGAAACCCTAACAAGTTCTCGAATAGTTCAAGTTGTTGAAGTCCTCTGATGATCTGCTATTTGTCCCAAATATTAGGTTTCTCCTATTTTAGGGGTTTAGTTTTAAAAAAAACAAACAAAAAAACAACAAAAAAAACCTTTACAGTTAGAGTTTGAGGATTTTTTAAATATTTTTTTCAAACATCACTTCTCTGACTCAGATGTATTGTTATGCTTATTTCCTTTTATTTTTATTATTATTATCTTTTTTCCCCAACAACAAAAAAGGCATGCCATGACTAAGTCATGGCCACTTCCTTGCAACCAATAAGAGAAAGGATGCACAGTGTGTTTAATGCCCTGGCCAATCATGACAAACCATCAATTAAGCTGGGTGCAGGGACCATTTTCAGACATTGGTGCTTACAACAGGATGGAAAATGGTGGAATGAAGTTCTGCAAGACTAACTAATCATGGAAAAATCATAAATATAAATTTTTCTCTAAAGTAAGTGTTGCAGTATAAACTAGAGGAGATGTTTGATCAACAGGGTGAGTTTGGTGCCACTAGAGTTAACAACAGTACAGTTCTTATTATCATTACATATTCATTCACATAATTCAATATATTAAAAAGATCCTATAAATTAAACTAAAAACTTTTTCTCTAAGAGCTGTAGTTTAAAGTAGAGAAGATCACCATTCATATTTCATTATCATTTTGTGGGTAGATCTCATAATTTTGATGCATTGGCTTTATTTTCAATCAAAAAGTCCTGTAAAATATTTTAATTCATATTTTTTCAAACTATGACATGTAGTGCGAATAACCTAAGGTTATTTATTTGTACTGTGATCTTTTTATTTATTGTTTATTTATTTATTGTTTATTTGACATGGACACACAGTAACATTGATGCTGTGATATTTAAATATACACAGGTCCCAAATGCACTGCTGTAAGTGTTTATAGCACAGTGCTAATTTTCAACACCAGTCCATGGGAGGCTTTTAAAGATTAAAATTGTACAAAGAGCAATTTATGAAGAATAACAGAGATACCCATGACACAGTTCATTAGGAAAAATATCAGAATTAAAACATCCAGAACAGATGAAGATAAAAGTTCAATAAAAAAGGTGAATGAAAAAGTTCCTTCAAGACGTTACATCTCTTGAAGTTGGAAAAACTTCAGGAGATGTAATGTCTGACCCTCTTGAGAAAGAGGGTCGGGTTTGTAACTATATTGTTTAATTGATGAGTTATTGGCCCGCAAAATCCGAGTGAATGTCTTTCTAACTTTACCCAGCTGCTGAACAATTTTCGTGGTACGTCGTGCCTGAGCAGGCTGTGGAATCAAACACGGTAGGCTATATTGAAGTATTAGGCCTACTTTAATTTGCCATCTGAATGGTTGCCTGCTTCTATTGGGCTACTACTGCTGCTTATAGCTACTGCTGCAGCAGTTAACCCTAACCCTAACCTCTTGTCACCCTGTATTTGTCGGTTCCTGGGGTGATGTGTTCTCAGTGCAAATCCCTCCAGGCGCCGATTGGGAACGAGCCGAAACCACCTCTTTCAGGGGAATTCGGAGCGGTCGTTGGTACAGAAACGCGTCGACTACAGTGTTTATATGTGGAAGGACGAACTGTGCCGAGCACGGAAGCCCCACTTGTACCAACTTCCCCAAACGACCTCTGAGAACAAGTGTATCAACAATGATTTTTACTCTGTGTAACCCGAAGGTGGTGCCAAAGCCCCTAAATTAAAACGCTTACTATTACTGACTGCATGGGTAAGTAAGACACGGTCAGTCTGTTTAGTCTTTGTGTCCCTACATCTGGTTCTGGGATTCAAGTTGGACAAAGAATGGTAAAACATGTGTAGACTCTATGGAAGTCATTTAAAGTTTAACTCACTCACTATGATGTTGTTGTGGAGCTTCATCTGCTTTGCTTGCCGCAGATTAATTTCCCTGATCACCATGTGCACCATGCACTCCAGCTTTTCACTGCAAGGGCTTCTTTTGCTACTTCTGGGCCAATCAGAGACCCCACTGGCTTCATTTTAAAGAATGTGGTCGTGAGGGACCTGTATTCTCTGAATGGATGTCTGTGGCAGATGAGTGACTTGAGAGAAGAAAATTGCTTGTTGTAACATCTGCACAATCCAGACCTGGAGGGACTGTCTTCCTCCGGCCAGCTGGATAGTCTGTTGTCCATTTCGTCTGACATTATAACTCTTAGCAAGTGCAAATTCTTCAGTTCCAGAGAGCTCTATCAATCATGTCTGTAGTGTATTCAGATAGATTTTAGGAAAATGAATCTCAAAAAGAAATTAATTTTATGTTATTCTTTTTATTGAAACATCAACACATTGTGACATAAACATACATCTCCAACACATCTTTTTTGTAAAATATTGACAGCAACAACATAGCACAGTATGGTTGGCAAGTAAAATATATAAGAAACACCAGATATGTTTGCCACCTTTCCTCAGCAAGCTTAGGTTTTGCAGGGAAACATTTCAGTGCAGACTGGAGGCATGAGGTGAGAGGGAGTGAGAATGAACTGTAAAAGAAGCTTGTGCAAAGATCTTTGTTTCTTTAAACATTAAAGATAATGCAAGTAACACATGTGGATCATAGCCAAACCAACACTGGCAAAAACAGGATGTTAAAAAGAGATCATACTTAATATAAGCATGCTGTCTGCTGTACCAACTGCACTTTAATTTGGGAAATCTTAATTAAGACACATATTTGTGGTAGTAACCTTGAATTTGGCATTTGGGGTTTTGAGATTGAGCTCCCACATTGTGATGGAGTTGTTCCCTGGATGAAAAAACGTTTTCTCAAACACTCAGAATATGTATTGGAATGTGCTCAGGAGATAACGGTCAGACCCTGAAAACATAAACAAATACCCACAGTTTCTCAAATAGGAAAGCTATCAAATATTGTAACCACATTAACATTATAGCTCATCACGCATCTTTTCTCCTTTGGGTTTAACTACTCTACCAATGTACATAATGGACTTAGTTTTGTTGTCCCTGACTAGGAAAATGAAAGGATGGTCTACATAGAAAAGTTTGGGATTCCTCAGCTTGTCAGTGCCAAAGATGCTGGTGTCAAACGGGTTCCCTTCCACATCTAGCTCAAAGGCTGATGCATGGAAGACGTTAGAGAGGTAGAGGTCTTTCTTTCCAGAGATGTTGGACAGGTCAGCTTTGGCTTTGTCCACAGCTTCTGTTAAGCCGAGCTCTGCTAGATTTTTCTAGAAAAGAGAATTGTTCCGGTTATAAGCCTGGTCCCAATTCATAAATGGATTTACCCTAACTTTGATTTAAGTATACTGAGACCATAACATTTGACCATTTACCTGCAGGTTGTGACTGACTTCAACTGAGATTTTGGGGAGAGAAATGGCCACAGCTCTGTTCTGCAGCTTACTGAGCCAGGTGTCCAGCTGTGTCCTGGAAAAAAGTTTCTCCAGGCGTTCCAGGGGCTCCAAGTGATAAGGCATAATTAATATCATAGAAGCCTGCTTCTGGCCCAGAGGTATGTCCAAAACAAAGAGATTATTCTCTGTGTCATCATAGAAATTGTAAAGACCTGCCAAGGACACACAAAGTAGGAGGCATTTCTTGTTTGCTGTATTGTTTGCATATTCAGATAGCTGTTCCTAAGATACAATCCTTAAGCAAGATGTAGAATCAGTGTTGAAACAAACGTACCTGTTCGGTGCATCATGGGAACTCCAACAGTGAATGAGCGACTGACCAGGAATCCACGGGTGTCTACCATTTTCTCATGGAACTTTTCATCCCAGTGAGCTGTTGGACAATATGCAAAGGAGTCGGTAAGAATCTCTGGGTGTTGTTCAATGCATGATTCAAATAGAACTCATTTTGACTCACGCTTAAAAAACATAGCATTAACAATCATGGCTCCATCTGGGTTCTGCACATCCTTGGTGATCTCAGGCAGCTTGCCGCCCGTTGACTTTGCTGCCCACTCATTGATTGAGTTCACTGCACTCCTCTTGTCCCTGAAGTTTATTTTTGAATGGTCATAGTTGTAGTGCTTCTTGCTGTTTTTAATAAAATCATCAGCAAAAGAGATGGAGCTGGGTCCGTAAAGGCGGTTGTTGATCTTCCAGGTTGTGTTGCGTGTCTTTGCATTGCTCACCTGGGACCAAAAAAAAAAAAAATAATAATAATTAAAAGATGCAAACAATAGGGAACAGATCAGAGAATCTGAGGCTACAAGGCTGAGTGCCCTTTGGCACCTAACTATATAAAAAGGTATTTATATATACCTTGAAAATGACAATACACTTGGAATTCTTTTTTGTTTTTTGTTTTTTTACATAGTTGTAATACTGTTTTAAAAGTAGTCTGATTTTGTTGTTCTTACCTCAGAGAGCAGCTCAGAAAGGCCTGCGTGAAGATGCTCATCTGGAAGTCTGTCAGCACTGAGGACAGTTTTGACCTGGGAGGCAGTGGACTCCTTGCCTCCAAGAGCAACCATCCCCAGAGAAGAGGCCACGACCACTGGAGAGATGAGGATGTTCTCTGTGCCTTTCTCTTTTGCCATGTTGTGGTAGAGGCTAAATCAAAAATGAAAATAAATATTTGTTTGTGTCTCTTACAGCAAAATCAAGTCGACTGATATAAAACAAATATACACATAGTGTTCATTTCAGACCTGAATGCCAGATTGGCGCTTTTATCAGCCAGTGTGGTTGCATGGCTGCTAAACTTCTCCTCTGCAGAGGCCAAGAGGGCCAGCAGACAAAGAGCCACAATGTTAATGTTAATCACCCACATCCTGTCTGTCTCCAAGAGCAGCTGTTGCAACCTGTTAAAAGAAAATACGAGAAAAGAAGAGAAAGGGTTGACTTGTTTTTTTTATTATTATTATCAGGGATGGTTTTGTAGAAACAAAAAAAAAAAATAGAAGTCATTCAGTTAAAAGGGAAAGGGGCATACCTCTTAAAATTAAGTTTGTGTAAAAAAGGACTTTTTGATTTAATTGAGAAATTAGAGAACATGCCAGAACACAAACTGAGATTGGGTTCAGATGTTTGCAAGCAAGGATTGGCCTGGCCCACAATGAAGTTTAGAGAGAGCCTCCAGTCTGGGGCGGACATGTTCCTTGCCACGTCAGCACCATTTCAGGTTGTGCTGTACATCTGGAGCAGCTTTTCACTGAATCCTGTGTGCTATACAGATTCTGATTCGGATTACTGTCTTCTCGTATTTTCTTAATTGATCCAAATTTTTCCACATAGTTGACTGTCTTCTGCAGATTTGCGTTTGCATTCAAAAAGCAAAACAGCTTTTCACCCCGAGGTCATGCTGCTCTCTGTAATGTTTTTATAAATTCTGTGTTGCACCACTGCATTCACACAACATGCCTCCAGGCTTTGGATTTTTCATCTTACAGCTTGCTCAAACTAAAGACCAAATGTTTCAGTCTGTAATAAACCAGCTGCAGTAGCATCACATTACATGTTTCTGTTGCCTCTCCACCCTTCTGAGAGCTGAGGCATGAGTTTTACATTTGAATAGTTGCATATTTATAACATAGCAAAAATGACTTTGCATCATGTTTGGATACCTTGAGATGTTTTCATGTCTGGATTTTTCATTCTGAAAGACAAGAAATGTATGTAGTAATCTCCATAGAGCAGGCAGTAAAACATAACACAGGCTCTGGTGGAGACAAATAGATTGACTTAAACTTTAACTGAGCTGAAGTCCAAGAGTACAAAAAAAACCCATTATGATTCTGAAATTGCATAAAACTTTAAGCTCTCCTTTGATATGAAGCTACAGATCAGATTTGATATTTGTTCAGGTCATACAGTCAGAGGGAGTAGATATTTCAAACAGAAAAAAAACAGAAAATGCTGAACTGAACTTCAAACCACCAAATCAGAGCAGTACATTCACTCTTCTGTATGCGTTATTCCTTGAAAACAAAGGCAGTTATTTTCAGAGCCTTACCTGGCACAGATTTGACGGTCCCCTCCTTGAAGCTGTGTCCTTTAGATCGAATAGTTCAACTCTAACACACTTCCCTGTTCTATATATCCACCCCTGAAAGAACTTTCTGGAACTGGGGATGGGGTATTCAAATGGAGCTGCCTTTTTTTCCATGGGAAGTTGAATTGGGACGTCCCCCTTGCAGCCAGAGGGTGGAGTGAGAGGGGTTGGTTTAAGTTAACACACAGCACTGGTCTGAGTTCAGCTTTACAACTCTCCCTCTGCAGACTGCAGACCAAACCACAGTTAAAAACACAGATTCTCGGTCAGTCTAAGCTGCTAATGTGAAAAAAGATACTCAGCCTCTATGCCTTAATGCTGAATGCTGACTCAATCTTTACCATGAATTTCATCACACAGTAAAGATGAAGAATATCATTTATATTTTTATTTGTTATTCTCATACTTAACATGGTAATACTTTACTATGCTGTCTATGAGGTGTCATGACTTCCATACAGGAATTGATTATAACTGAGTAACAGTAAACTATCAGTGATGGATAAGTATAAAAACTAGACTTCATACAGTGGACCATGGACCACAAACTAAATCTTTACCCATATCTGTTGCAGATGGTTTCTGCTGGAGCACCAAAAACTACTTTTGAATGGTTGTGGCATGGCATCCAAAGCATCAGGGAGTGAGCATATTGTTTGAAGGAATGAGACAGGAGATGTTTTTTACCCAAATTACACAGATGTCTGATTTCAAACAGAAACTTCCAGAACTTTAACCAGTTTTCACTATCTTGGATTCATGCCTTTAAGAAAGTTGTGAATTCTCCAGCCTACCCCCGCAGAGCCACTGCCACGTCTGCTCGGCTGATTGCAGGGTTTCTGAGGCATGGGGGAGCACCACTGTCAAAAATACTGCTGTTGACCTGAATCAACAAATTTAGATCTCAAATCCATTGAGCAAAGCAACACATCTGGTTGATGAGTTATCACTGTAAATTACACAGAGCAAAATATATATGTTCAGTGCCTGGAGTAATGAATTCCCTGCCTGTTAAGCCCCTAATTCCTCCTCTGTTGCAGATCTTTAAACATGTTGATGATTTTCTGTTTGATAAAGGCTTTGGGGAGGTGAATCATCAAATATCATACCCAAAATCCTCCCATTTCATTTTGAACATTAAAGGATTCATATTTGGGGTAAGAGGAATGAAGCCCTTTAACAATGTTACAATTTCAAAGGTCTGCATCTAGCTTGCAGCTCCTCCCCTCTCCTCGGGTTGTTTGTCATTCTGAAAAAGCCCCAGGGGTCACAGTTTACACTGAAATTCTTCAGCGTGTGCTGACAGAAACCAACTTCCAGGCCAAGGAAGTCTGGTCAAATCTCCTTACAAGAAATTCTGATCAGAAATTTTTCTTTGTCTTACTTTGAGGCACAAAAGGCTTACAGCTGCTAAATAGCCATAAGCTGAAGGAGAGGAAGGTTTACAGAGCAGGAAATTAGAAAAAGGGAGAATAGTTATTAAAGTGAACGCATCAGCTTTACATATCAAATGAAGTCTTATTAAAATTATGCTACATTAATGTACAATTTAAGGGCCTGACAATTGTTGTAATATTAATACACAATCAAGATTTCACATTAAAATAGATTTTTGGGGGGGTTGGGTAGACCTCTAAGGGGTGCTTCAGGGCAGTGTGCTCCCTGTTTATGAGGTTCCACACACTCTGCCTTCATTGTACTTCTTTGATGTAAAATTTGGGTGCTTGTGTGTCAGTGTAGAGGACTTGCAAGCTTCAGTTTTACATCCACCACCACATGCATAAAGCTGAAATACAGCAATGTTTTCACTTGTGAAAAAAAAGGGTTTCAAAGTGATGTCCACAGCACAGAGGGTCAAAAAAAATAAATATGTAAAATAGTTAAAAGGTGGAAGAAATCACTGTGGCAACTTCTTTAATCTCTCCGCACAGTTCTAGATCAGTTTCACAAAAGTTATTACTCTGATTAAAAATGTATTACTAGAAATGGGTTTGCAATCTTCAATAATCATGACATAGGCCTAAGTACATTTTCAATGCATTAATGAGGAGATAAATTGCAATTTGGGAGTAAGTTTGCTAACATAATTAAATTTACAAATCAGTTTATTTTAAAGAATGGTAGTTAGTGGTCAGAGCCCAATGGCTCAATAGCTGCTGCAGATTTAAACTTCCTGCTTTAAAGGACCAAATGGTGGAGAACAAACAATAGTTTGGGCACTTTTCCATCCTTAAAACTATACGTAAAATTAATTTGATTCCACTTGCAAATTATCCTATCCAAATATGTTCTTTAGGAATCCCTTCATAGATTATACAGTAAGCAGAACTTTTGATTTATGAGGTAAAATAAACTGCTTTGGCCTGACTGCATGCTGAGGGAATGTTATAGCCTACATCAGCTTTTTGCTTCATGGTGAAGCATGGCTGCCAAGAAGACCATGATACAAGATCCCCTTAAAGTTTCAGTTTGCGGTTGTGATGAAACTTCCTGGAATTTTGGGACAATTGCAGAAAGCAGCTGAATCATATAGCCTGTTTTCCTGACAATCTGCCTGCAGTTCCTATTTAACAAATGGTGACACTGGCTGTAGAGAGGTAGATATAAACATGGTGCCTTGGATGCAACAATGACTACAGGTTTGCCTTTTGTCGTTTTTTTTGTATTATTGATTTAAAGCCCCACTATGTAAGATTCAGGTTTGTCTGCTCTCGAGGGGCCGCTCTGGTCGTTGGGTGTAATTGCACTGTCGTAACACAGCGCCTCACAGCAACGTGCATTTGTTGACATACAGACCCGGGAGAAGCGAGTCGACAGGACGTCCGAAGACATACAAGAAATAGTGAAATAGTGAATGACCGAGCGTCACGGCGCCATGAATATATCTCCAGCAATCTGAGAAACTCGCCGTCAAATAACCCCTGGATAGCATTTAGTGACAAAACGACGTCCGCCAAGTTACACAAAGCATGCAATGCTACGGAGCAACCACCCCCTGAACGGGGGAAAACCCGACGAAAACATAACTTACCTCTCCAGCCGTAACTTTGCAAGTTCGGCGTCCGTCTTGTAATTTTCCATCTCCCGATGCTCTCGCCACCGAGCAAAGTGGGCTCCAATGTTAATTCTAGTTTTGTTCCTTGCGTTGTCCGATAGTCTCTTTTTGGCCCTTGAATCTCGAGAGAGAGTCCTCCTCACACGCTTTGCGGATGCCATGACTGCTACTACTACATGCAAAACACCGGCTTCTTTAGCTGGAAGCCAAATCTCGCGTAGTGCCGTAAAGCAGTTTGCACTTCTCCCAGCCGCTCGCGATATGTGTCCCCGTCACAGGAGCAAAAGTTACATAGCCCCTAAACAGAGCAGGGAAGCGCTGTGGGGGGAAGGGAGGGGGGCCATTCTCTCTGTTACAGCGCCGAGCTCCACTGAACAGACTTTGGAGAGAATATTTGAAGGCTCAAAAGATCTAGAGTGCTGCTTTAAACTATAACAGAGTTAGGAAAAGGACTTGCTAATTCAAACTACAGCAGTATGAGTTATGTACCTTTAAAATGAATAGTAAAATATTTTAAAATAACATTGAATCATCCAATGATTTGGGGTCTTTCATTTGTAAAGTCACTAAACAAATATTTTTAAATCAATATATCAATTAAGACAGATATATATCTCAGAGATGAGAGAGGCGGGATATTTAGACAGTACTGAAAGGAAATTTTTAATGTGCAGACAACAGCTTAACCCTGATACAGATTAAACACCTGTTCTCCATTTGATAATGTTAAGGCAGCAGCATCAGTGTATTTCTTTCTTATGGCTATACAGCGAATTCAACATGCCTCCAAGAGGATAAAGTTTAAAGGATCCCTTCAATCCATTAAAGTTTGTTTGAAAGTAATTATAAGTTTTAATTAAAGGTCTGCCAAAGTTCGTCTTTTGTCGCCCCTAAGATTGTGTATGGTTGTCCAGAGATCAGTATGGAGGTATTAATGGAGGAATCTATTGAAATAAAGAGACTGGGCAGTTTGACTTAGCTACCTTTGCTAATACACCGAGGAGTCTCTGTCTTTGGCTGCGTTTGTCCATCTGTTTGTGTGCAAAACAACTCGGAAAGTTTTTAGACGGATTTTGATTACATTTACAGAGAATGTCGGTCATGGCACAAGGACGAAGTGATAACATTTCAAGTGTGATTCGAACATCGCGAGAAGGCAGTTTTCCACTTGCACTTCCGCTGCTACCCTGACTAACAACGTCAGCAATGCCTTGGCGAGGGGCTGTGACCTTTCTAGTTTTCTGATGCAACACGAAGGCGTTTTCTTCACGACTGCATTGCACTGTGACCTAATGACCACTAGATGGTGTGGACATCATTTAAAGAACAGGCTACAGCTTCCCTGCAAAGAATTTGAAAAGGCTGATAAAAGTGAAAGAACAAAGTTGATTTGAGAAAGCTTTAGCTCAAGAACATGAAGCTAACATAAAAAAACATCTGGCATTAAGTCCAATGAAGGCCAGGAGACACAAATCACTTACAGGCGCTGACTCTCACTTAAAAATGTATGTTATGCCACATTTTTAGACAATCCTACCACAGCAAAATTAAAGATCTCTACAATAAAAAGTTGAGAAAACAAGACAGTGGGATGTGTTCAGTGACAAGTAGTTGGTAAACTTGGCTGACGGGATTTGCCCGCATGATTTCAAAGCATACTGTATTCTTTCTGCAACAATATATATTACATTCATTATGAAGTTTCAATCACTCTGGAGTGTTACAGTTGGCACTCCTCAAAATTCCCACCTATCTGTGAAATCAAACATCTGACGCTAGCTGTAAATACATGACATTAATGTTTATGTGCCTCTATGAAATGAGATACTGGTAGTGTTTAGTCATCATGTGGTTTTATGTGTAACAGTTTTGCATGTCATGTCTCAAAATGACACACATAAATTAATGGGAAAAAACCCAGAAACTCGTAATTTCCAGTGGCAGGGTTATTAATGTATTTGGCAAAGGGAAGATGAATATTTTACTTAAGTAAAATTATGCTTACTCAGATAAACTGTACTTGAGTACAAGTAAAAAAATCACTCAATCTACTAAAAAAAGAAAAACATACTTTACGTCTGTGTAGATTCTCATTCATCCAGGTCATGGTCATCCTGAAGATTCAAAAGTAAGGCAACTGGACTGTGTAGAGTTAGTTGGGAAGACGTTTCACTTGGATGAGAAGTGAAACGTCTTCCCAACTAACTCTACACAGTCCAGTTGCCTTGCTTTTGAATCTTCAGGAAAAACATACTTTGTTTACAACTAGTAACCAGAGGCTTCTAGTTGAAAAAAAAAGATTAAAAAAAAGCAACAAACAAGGGGGAAAAAACAAAAAAATACTCTGGTAAAGGTAGCATAAAAACAACTCAAAAACTTGAGTGTGCATGGGGGGGCGGGGTCATGAAAACTACATATAGCATCTCGCTAACAAGATGCAGCTCTGTGAGGCAGCTCTTATCAAATTTTTACGATTTTAAAATGAATTTTATGGAGTTGTTTTTGTATTGTCACAGAGAACAGCAAACACAGATTATGTAATAATGCCATTGGTGTGTCAGTGTATCGACTCAGGAACAATATAACACGCTGATTTTGGTTATGACTACAGAAAAAGGTTGTTATGACACAAATCAATGTACCTGTGTCTTTCTGAATCATCTTGAAACTGGATGGCCGGGGGGGAGGGGGGGTTGCTGTAATTGTTTGAACTTCCCTACTATGGAACCCCGAAAGATTCATAATTAAATAAATAAAAACATTTTGAAATAAATACCATTTTGATAAATAACAGACAAATATATAACATGGCCATTAAATTGTAAAATAAGGCAATATTATTATGAAATGTGTTTTATTATTCTTTAATATCGAATTATTATAATTAAATATTTCATAATGATTATTTTAACAATTTCATACTTTTTAAAATAATGACTTTTTATCTATTTTCCAAGCTTTTATAAAATAAAAAAACGTTTTTTACAAAGTCCATTTTTATTTCATAATGTCCTTTTCCACAATGGCCTTTTTATTTCATAATGTCGTTTTTCAGCAGAATAACTTGGTCTGTCAATCAAATGCGGAGCCAGTTCAGTGATTGGCTGATCCTTTACATACACATTGCAGCAGCTCTTGCAGTATCGATTCAAACGTGTAGACTTATCACTAATGCTGAGAAGCCTGAAAAGCTGAAAACACGAGTGCATGACACGTTTGAGACAGAATGGCTGCAGGAGAGAAGTCGGTTTCAGAGTTGCTCAGGGTACTTGCAAATCGGTTGGATAGTAACGTGAGGCCTTCACCTCAGCCTGAGAGAGGAGCAGTAGCAGTGTCTTTTTGATGAGGTGGTGTCTGGAAGTTCACATAACAGCCCAGCATCGTGTCATAAGCCCCGTTTCCACCAAGTGGTCCGGTATGGATCGGCACGGCTTGGCTTAGGCCGGATCGGTAAAGCCTGATCCTGGTTGCGTTTCCACAGCCAGCCGTACCCTACTTGGTAGGTGGCGTGTAAGCCGGATGCCGATAGCATGACGTCATAGCAGTGCGACTGTGTGTACCCGGCTATTAAATACAACAAAGAAGAAAACGCGACACAGTAAACAAAGAGCAACGACTCTCTTCACCTAGAATACTGAGGAAGGTCTGCATCTCCACAGTAGACCATGGGACGCTCGATCTTGATGCCATTTCCCAAACAAAAAAGCCTTTAGAGTTATCTTCACGAAGATGAGTGGAGATTTAAACATGGTGGGGCTGTGTTGTTCTTTATTACCGCTGTTGCACGGGAAGTGACGTCTCCTTCGACCATTCAACAGGCTGCAGTGTTTGTAGCTCCACCTTCTGGGCTCGGATCGGTATGCTTGGCACCCCAACAGAAGGGTCCCAAAAAGTAGGACGGTACGGTTCGCTTATAAGGGGTCCTGTCCCGGTTTTAGGCCATGGAAACGCCACAAAAAGCGAGTGGTACCGAGACGAACTGAACTGAACCCTCTGGTGGAAATGAGGCTATAGACTCGTGTTTTCAGCTTTTCAGGCTTCTCAGCATTAGTGATAAGTCCACACGTTTGAATCGATACTGCAAGAGCTGCTGCAATGTGTATGTAAAGGATCAGCCAATCACTGAACTGGCTCCGCCTTTTGTGCTTTGATTGACAGACCAAGTCATTCTGCTGAAAAACGACATTATGAAATAAAAAGGCCATTGTGGAAAAGGACATTATGAAATAAAAATGGACTTTGTAAAAAACGTTTTTTTATTTCATAAAAACTTTGAAAATAAATAAAAAGTCATTATTTTAAAAAGTATGAAATTGTTAAAATAATCATTACGAAATATTTAATTATAATAATTCGATATTAAAGAATAATAAAACACATTCATAATAATATTGCCTTATTTTACAATTTAATGGCCATATTATATATTTGTCTGTTATTTATCAAAATGGTATTTATTTCAAAATGTTGTTTTTATTGATTTAATTATGAATCTTTTGGGGTTCCATACCCTACAGCCTCTTCATTTGTTATGATGAGATAAAGGCCTACCCTTCCAATTAGTGTCTTTCAATGCAAAGATCTGCAGAGCAATGACAAATCAAACACAAACCCGTGAAAGAGACTAGGCTTTCATAGCCTCGGGATGTTTTTACGACCCAAACATAGATTTTAACATCAATACCTAAAACTTGTTTTATATGCATTTAAAATAATGAGGTGCAGAGTAAAACACGTTGTTGCATTCATGTTACATCGGAATTTCTGCACTCCAAATTTCGTCGGCTCAACAACCTTCGGTTTTGCTTAGAGTTCTTGTGCATGGTAGTGTTAATTACATTATTAAAAAAAACTCGGATACCCAACTAACAGCATCTGCAGATACCTATCACGTGTAAGATGCGTAACGTACGGTTTTAAGGTCCAAAACCTGCGTGGCAAAACCTCGGTGAACTGTTATTTTCCATGTGACCTGAACGTGCGGTGCAGGAGTAAAGTCAGCATGGTGACGCTCTCGCTGTACAGGAGGGCTGAGATAAAAGACTTCTACTCACTCCTCCCTCTGCTCAGAAAGCTGTGGTGAATTATTCTGTGGGCACAAGAACCGCTGCCCACAGCAGACAAGGATGTACGTCTTACTTATCAGGGGGACCAGCCACACAGAGCACGGAGTTACTGAGTAACATGAGAAGAGACTCGGTGTAGATTTAACAAAGCTCAAAAACCGTCCGTGCTCTCCCGGCTGCTCTTTTCTCCTTTGTTATCGGTGTAAACTTCGGCCCGCTCAGCGTTTACGGGCCACCCACGTTACCTGAAAGTATCCTGTCGAACCTGGAGAGAAACACAAGCCTTAACATATCGGTCTGACCATAAAGCGCACATCCAAAACCAGGAAAAGTGGAGACAGTCACGAACAGGTGAGTGTGCAACGCTTGTTAAAGGTGTTTTCACTTTTACACTACCTGTCATGTACGTGAACGTACCTTGGCAGTGACGCTATCTCTCTAAAAGCACCAACTGCATCCATATCGGCCTATCAATTTAAACTTTCAAATGTGTAGACTATTTTATCGAAACTGAGTTTTGTCCACCCAACAGTAGGTTTACACGTTAAAACGTTACAGGACAGGCTTTAAGTTCAGTTACGAGCTCTTGAGCTGTTCAGTGGGGTCTCGTGCACTCAAAGACAAATGACACGCCCAGGACGTGTCTCACGAAAGGTCCCCCCTACAAATCTCACTCCTTCGCAGCTCTCTCTAGCTAACATTTATTTTAAGGAAACTAAAGAGGTTCAATACCGACAACTCCGTCCATATCTAAGAATATTAATTTGCGTTCATGCACAGCTCATTGCGACACCATCATTTTCCTCTAGCAGATTAGGGCTATCATTTGCATCCTCCTGGTGTATTTGACATAGAAATATTCAGTGTCTTGTATGGAATTACCTATTACGCTTGTGTTGTGTTGTGCTGTTGGGTAAAATATCAAAGGGTAGTTTAACCATCCTAAGAGTCATTCTATAATTAGGGGTACATGTCATGTCCATGGACTGTATTTATCAATTTTATTAACTATTAACTGCAACCAATGATCAATTTTATATCAGTGCACATTTCTCTTTTATTTAATACAAAAAAAGTTAACAGATGCCATCTTTTTTTTTTTTTTTTTTTTTTCAAAAAGTACTGTACTGGAATTTGTTGTTTTTATGCTGTCCAGTTTGCTCAATGTCAGGTTTTGCTCTTCAGATTAACATTAAATTAAATGTTTTTGAACAAACTTTTCTTAAATATATGTTTAAAATAATTATTAAAATATGAGGAAGGTGTTGAAAAATCTATTTTGCTCATTCATGTACATTAAATCATCCACACTTTGTGCGTGTCCGAGAAACCTCTGTCAACTGTGTTACCCACTGAAGCCCCCCCCATAAATCAGCATTGGTTTGCTCTTTAGTCACATGTCCAACATCATTTGATGTTATATCCTTTTTGGAGGGAAATTTAAAGACCGTGTGGTAAGTCTTTACTTCTCCTCTTCAATATGTTATCAATATTATTGTGTACACATAGAGTAGTTTAATTGATTGTCAACTGTGTTGTTTTCATGTGAACTTGCTTTCGATGTTTTATTTGCAAAAAATGTAGATCAAGTATATAAAAACGATTAAGGTCTTACAGTGACAGTTCTGAAGTCTACAGTTAGCACAAGGCCCTAAAATGGCCTAAATGTCTACTGTGCTACCTGTCAGCTGTGTTACCCATCAACTGTAACACAGTTGAATGGGATTAACACAGTTGTTGGACAGTTGGGAAAGTTGTTGGTGGATGCACAAACCTCAGTAAAACTGTACTACGTCAGCGAGGATAACATAAATGAAGCCAAGAGCATGCCAAATAGTCTCCCAGTGATGCCAACAACAATGCACATTCACCAAGTTATAACTGTTACCCCAGGACAAATCAGTCACCGTGATGTGAGCTGCCTCAACAAAACAGATTCTGGAGTGTCACTGTTATAACTCCAAAACCTTCACCTTTGAGGTTCAGGCAAGAGCACCCACACAGGAGGATAACAATCAGAATCTGCCTGTAATTCCCTGGCAAAACTCAGACATAATCAGCCAGTGGTGTTTTCTGAAATATGATGATACCATTTATCCTGGAATGATTTAGGAGGTGAATGAAACTCATGTAAATGTCAAGTATATGCCCTGTATTGGAATCAACCAACATCATCAGAATGATTACTCCTCCAGCCTCTGTGACCTCACGTCATGTGGAGATTGATAGGGACATTATGGTCCAAGATCTCAGAATTGTGAACTGTCCAAAATAAAAAAGGAATATGGAAGAACTAAAGATGCACAAAGATAAAATTGACTATGAGTAGGATTACTTAAAATGTACCTTTTTAGTGAATGGGAAGAAGAAACAAAAAGAACAAAGATGAAATACAATCAGTTGGATGAGTTGGAAAGTTGGGTACACATCAGTGATACACATCTGGACAAAAGAGACACTATGGATTAAAAATGTTCCATTTTACTACATTTGAGCTTCTATAAATTGTTGTCTATTATGTTTTTTAATCAGTTCAACTGAACTCATCAGCTTAATTGTATAACAGTTAAATTTTGTGAAATCAAAAGTTTTTATCTTTTAAAGGTTCCTCCTGTTCTCCTGTCCTGTCAACTGTGTTATTTTGTTGGTCAACTGTATTACAAGTGTTTTTTGTGTCATAAATCTCTTAAATGTTGGAAAAACTGTAAAAAAAAAAAAAGATGGGGGATATCTCTGGAGAGGGAAGTCTTAAACAAGAATGATGAATAACTCTAAATGCAGTGTAATGTGAATTGAAAAAGGTTTCATCCTTCATCATAGTATCACATAACATCCCCATTATGAAGCTAAGAAATTCATATCTTTAAATCAGTTTGACAGATAAACTCAAAACCCCTGGTGAATAGATTCAAACACTTTCAGACAAATGTGTTATCAAATCTGTAGTATTTCATATATGTTTTATATGAAACAACATTTGTCCGTAACACAGTTGACAAAATAATGATCAAATGTTATATTTTAAAAGTCATTTGAGCTTAAGTTTGCCAATTAATTAATTTAGCATATTAAGGGTGTATATTATAGAAACATCAAGTTTATTTATCAAAAAAGAATACTGTTGACTTGAGTTTTTGGTTGACATGACATGTACCCCTAATTGAAGAATGACTCCTAAATCTGTAAAGATTTGTGAGGATCAGATTTTGGTTTTGACAGTTATATTCCCCAGTGCTGTGTAGCACACACTCTTTAAGTGCACCTCAGACAAAACAGCTAGCACTTACTTGCGTTTGCTTAGGCTTCAAGTTGATGTGACAAGGAGCACCCCATGAGCATATAGTAAACAACTTTTTAAGTGGGATAACCTGTTCAGTCAGGGTGTCATTAGCGGGGTGAGTGCATTCTCTAACTAAGGACTATGTAAGGCCCTCTCATTTGTATCATTTTCAATACCAAAAAGCTTATTGAAGGCTCTTGCACTGAAGGGTGCTGAATTCTACATTTCTTCACTTCTTTTTGACATGCAAAGCATATCACAGTCTTTTGCATAGCAAGTTGGGCTCCTGCCCCAAGGCCAGTAAATACTGTGTGTTATCCAATTATGACATTTATTATGTAACAGACTTAAAGCTAGGGTCGGTAATTTTGGAAAACTAGCATGAATTTGAATGTAGCATCTCCTCAAGACTCCGCCTAGCCCCTCCCCCCCTCCCTGGAGCTCCTCCAAAACCACGACCCCCGCTCACATGCACGAGCGCGACCATATGACTAATTCAACTCAAAACCGGTCCTCAGCACATTGTGTTTGTTTTGCACTACACCAAGTCATGTCTCACTCAGCAGTAAGAAAACACCAAAACATTAACATAGTAAAGTTAAAAAACAAACAAACAAACATGGCAAGTTAGTTAACACTCACAACCCGATGTTGACTCTCGTTTTTGCCCTGGCTTTGTCCAAAGTCTTTTTTGTTTCGGCCTTCTCTGCCTCCGTCTTTCGTTTCTTCCTCTGTTAAGCAGGAGGAGCGGTAATTGGGATATAGGCAGTTTCTCTGCCATTGTCCACATAGCTGTCAAGTCTCCCGTTTTGGCCGGGACAACACTCCTCTGCCTCTCCAAACTGAGCTCTGTCACAAGCCAAACGGGGCGGTAATGCACCAAAAGGATGGATGCCAACCTCCGTAAAACCGAAGAAGAAAAAGCCTTGCGAGAACTGCCACCTGCAGTAGCCTGGGAGGCACAAACCAAGAAAAACAAAGTATTTATTTTAAATTATTGTACATTTGTCTTAAATGTAAGGGATGTTGGAGCTTGGTTGGGGTTGTGGGACGGCTCGCAGCAGGCTTCCCTTATTTTCAAAGCCAAAACTTGACAGTTGCATTCTCCAGCGTACTTGGATCCCTCTCAGCTCGGCTACGCGCATTGAATCAGTGTCAGTGCACACTGGCAAAATGTATGTGCAGAAGGTGGGCAGAACGGCAGTACAGGATTTGATTCTTTAAAAATTAGGAACAAATCGCGGTGATTGGTTAGTGTTTTTCCTGTTTTACTCCTGCTATAGACAGTGGCTATTTTTCGCTCTCTTTTAAGAACACATCATGCATTGACTGCCATCTGGACATAACGATCATTTTAACCAGTATAACATAAGTGTATCTAAATCAAATTACCAACCCTAGCTTCAATTAACACATTTTTATACCACAACCCAATGAGGTCAGTGTCACAGCTGACCTAAATTAGCAACACGAGTAATTACCAAAATAATATTTGTTTATATCTGTAATGGTTAATGCACCAATATGTAGAAGCCCTTTCAACCAAAAATGTTTTTAATGGTAAAATATTATTATTATTGTTAGTCATGTATTTCAAATCTACTGTTTTACAAAAAAAATAGAAAAAATAGTAAAACACATTATTATTTCTTGATAAAGATGTCTAACTATAGTTATTAACTTGTATTCCTGAACAGAAAAAAATAGTTTTAGTGGCTGAATGTTACGCCTGAATAATTTCTGACTTCTCAGAGAAGCTCATTGAGCCTGCTCAAATTTGGGTATGAATTCCTGTTCTAAATGGTAAAACATCAATAGTGCACTGAAAATCAAAGGGTCTGCATTGCCGCACTAGATGCTGGATGGTCTATGAAACAAATAGCGAAAGACGTAAAGTGTTCTCACATTGTGGTCAAGTATGCTTTGGAGTCAAAGACTGGTTCTTAAAAGATGTGCCCAGGAAGAGGCAGGAAACAGAAGTAAACTGAAGCAGATGTCAGACACTTCAAGGTTTTAAGTACTAGAGACAGAAGGAAGAACACTGCTAATCTTAAGACAGAGACGAATGCTTCTAGATCAGAGTCGGAGAAAGTCTCCAGAATGACCATAAGCCAAGGACAGAACAAGGCTTATAGGGAAGAATAGCTGCTAAAAAGCCATTATTGAGGCCTGCAAACATCCAGAAACACCTCATATGTGCAAGGGAGCACAAACATGGGATTGTTGATGACTGGAAGAAGGTACTCTGGACAGACAAGTCCAAGTTTGAACTAGTAGGCCAGCTTGTCATGTTCGCAGAAAAAACTGAGAATATTTTGTTGCCTTATACATTGCACTAACAGTAAAACAAGGTGAGTTCCATTATGGTATGGGGCTCCATTTTTGGAAACAGTGTGGGCAAATTTGTGAAAGTCAATGGTGTCATGAACAAAAATGTTTACCACAACATCTTAGTTCATAATGAAATCCCTTCTGGGCTGAATCTGATTGGTGGTGGGTTCAAATACCAATACAACAATGACCCTACATAGCTGATGGATGGCTATGTCAAAGGCCAGATTTGAATCCTATTGAACACATTTGGGATTTAGAAGTTTCAGAGATTGATTGCACAAAAATGTCATTTGAAGCAAGTCTGTGTGAACTAAACACTATTTGAAACTTTGGGAAAGCGATGCACATTCACACAGATCTGCGAGAACCACTCAGAATGCTGTAGCGTGTATGCCAGCCCAGTAGTTGGACATGTAGGTTTACAGTGAAACAGCGGGGTGACAACAAGTGTACACATTCTGGTGAAGACAAACGTTTCACAAACAACAATGGCAAGTGGACACACAAAAACGCAGGACTTTCTTGTCTATACAAAAAATCTGTCTAGATATTTTTGTCTGGAGAACAGAGCACAGTAAGCAGCACACATGTTGCCAAGTAGATGGCTGAAGCTGTTGTTGTTGTTGTTCATAAGTGCACACGCAACCTTCTTCTGAAAGAGTACGCATGCACTGCATGTCATTGTTTTCCCTAAAAACGCTGAGTCCTGTTTACACTTAGACGGATACCAAAATGTTTTCAAAACTTTTCACTCTGGACCCTGGTCTCAAAAGTTTATGGATTCAGGTACTCCGGGCAGTGTTTTCATGTAAACGAAAGGCACAAATGCAACGTGAATTCTATGTTTTCATCCGTTTTTGTTGTCATGTAAACGGGTCTCAATAACAAACAAGACCGTCCAACAGTGCAAACAAACAATGCCAGCAAGAATGCAAAATGTTACCAAGGCCAAAGGAGGCCTTTAGTTTTTTTGGTTATCATGTGTGAAAATGGACTATAAAATTTTATCAGTTTAAATAAATAAGTTGATCAGCCTTTAGCAAGAAAATCCAGAGCCTGCTGAAAAGGCTCTAGCCTGGTTGTAAATATATTTAAAGATCAGCTATGCTTCAAAACTATCAGTTTAGGACAGGGGTCTCAAACTCGCAGCCCGCAGAATGATATTTTGTGGCTCCCTACTTGACATCAAACTTTAGTGTTTGTGCGACACCTGCATGTTTTTCAAACACACATTTTTGCCGAGTTGTTGCTCATGCCACGCTTGCCCTGAGCTTTATATCATCTTTTTATCAGTTATGGCAGGGTCTGCAACCTTTTCAATCAAAGTAGGCATTTTCTATTCATGTTCTGAAGAACCCATTCAATGCACAAGTTATTTCGTCTTATTGGACGGAATGCTTCCCCGCCATTGACAAGTTTCTCCGTCATTACCTAAGCCAAGAAGGTTATGTTTTTGCCGGTGTTAATCTGTCTGTCTGTTTGTTTGTTTGTGTTCAAAATGACTTGAAAAGTTCTGAACGGATTTGGATGAAATTTTCAGGAATTGACAGTAATGGGATATGGAATAACTGATTAAATTTTGGGGGTGATCCGGATCACCGTCTGGATCCAGGAATTTTTTAAAGGATTCTTTAACATTGCCAGATAGGACCATTTTCGCCAAAGTGGACCGAAGCTGCTTGGCGGAGGTCTGTGCTCTCTGAATGCTTCTCTAGTTCTGTGTTTTATTTACGGGAAAATTCACTGAGAGAACCACAGAGCCGAGGTGCACGTTGAGATCAGAGAGAGACAAAGGCGCTGACGCTGCACAAAAATCAAAGCTAAACAGACGATCCGGCTCATTTAAAGTACGAATTTGTGACGCTTTGGTCCCTTGTTTGCTCATTGGGAGGATGATTTATCAGAATATTATCTAAATAACTGGATTTACTGTAAAAACCTTCCTGTGTTTATCTGAGAGATAACAGCCTGTGAGGAGAAGCTCACCTGCTTGGGATTCAGTGGTAAGAGCTCATTTTTTTATGTGGATTAAATTAGAAGTATCAATGGATAACATCAATACAAGTTTATGAAATGGACAGCTACACTTGTATTTACAAGTGTACTGATAACACGATGTAAACCACTCGTCTCTCCCGTCTGATCAGGATGACAGGCACACATATTACGCACCTACGGAGAAAGCGCACATATTATGCCCCTTTGAGCTCCCAGAACTAGAGAAAAGTTAAGCAAGGCTTTGATAAAACAGACAGAGACGGACGGGAGAGCTAACAGAGTTCAATATGATACATAAACAAACCAGCAGACACTGCGGTGCGCTCCATAAAGGCACAGCCGTGCGTCCTAACGCACACACACCTTCAGGTCTGTGTGGACAGGTCTGACTCTGTCCATAACTAAAAAGATAAAAGTGTTTCCCTGAAGTTTTCATGGAAGAAAAGAATCAAACACTAGTCATTCAAATTACAGTAGGCCCACTACTGATTGATTATATTGATTATATTGAGGAGACCGGGGATGGTTGTAAAAACCTAGAAGAGTTTTAACATCACAGTTTTCTCCAGTCAGGTATAAGATAGGGGTCACATGCTGATTTCATTTTTTCCTCCCTAATCTCACACAGGGGCTGTCAAGGCTAGAAACTGTTGTATGTGGATATTACAGAGAAAATAATTTTAAACATGACTACATTTGTTTAGTTCTAAGACTAAGACTTATTGTGACTGAAACTGTTCTCCCTCAGGCAAATGTGTTGCATTTTCTTCTTTCTAATTTCAGACAACTTTGCTTAAACAGCTCGCTAAACATTGGCTGATAGGGGTTGGCTGGGTTATAAACAAAACAGAAAAATACGTAGGCAGTTAAAATCTACAAAATTTCACAAAAATGCTGGTGCTGGCTGGCAACTTTTTTTGAAACATGCTGGTGGGGAAAGAGTTTATAATAACAATTGAGAAGATTGGATCATTTTTACTGTTTTTTTTTTTTTTTTGAGTACTTGGGACCCTTTTTTGCAGAATACTTTATGCGGCCCAGCCTCACCCAGACTCTACCTCCAGTGGCCCCTCGGTAATTTCGATTTGAGACCCCTGGTTTAGGAGAAAGGCAGAGGAGCATGGCAGGACATATAGGTTAAAATACAAGGATAATTTGGCATTTTTGAAGTGGGGTTGTGTGAGGTACATGGCATGAGCCTGAACGTGTCTCACAGTGTCACTGCTCAGTTCTCTCTCTGTTCAGGAAAACTCAGGACAGATGCTAAAGCTATACATTGCTGTACATGGTGCCAGATTCTCTGCTTAATTAAAAGAATTGTGGGAGAAAACAAGCCACAAAACAGCTTGGGGTCATCACATGCTACAAACAGTTTGTTTATATCCACTTAACTCCACCACACCAACACTTTGAGTAGGCACTATTTTGAGACAAGCCACAGCCTGCATGTCCTTCTGTCAGCAGTGTAGGGATCAAACTATGGTCTTGAATTTTTCCAAATACACAAATAAAGCTTCATCCCAAATAATGACTGGCCAAATGTATGAATGTTTCATGATTATCTTGCTGACCAAGCAAAGTTATTTTGACAAAGAATGTTTTTATAGCTCAGTTGACCCTCAAAACAATGAACATTGAGTGTGCTATAATGAAGCACACTTATCATTGATATCATGGATTCTGTCTTTACAAAATAAACCATCATCATAAGCCGAATACTTACTTTGAAGATGAACTTTCGTTTGGCTCCTGTTTTTTCCTTGGAGTTTGTAGAACTGAATCTGGTCCCTGCAATTATAAATGTTAATGCAATGAGGCTCTGATGAGAGCTGCCCGAACATCCTGGAAAATCCCGAGGTGCTTTTTCATACTCACACTCATTTCATCAATTTTGATGACAGTCAACAGGTACTGTGGGTTTCTCTGGTCCTCCAGTTCCCTTAGCAGATTCCACCATTTTCAATGAAGACCTGTTGACCCTTCATCTACAAAAGTTTTCCCTGTGTGTACTCCAGTTCATAGTATTCAAAGTATCAGAAGTAAACGGCGGTTATATTTGCAGCAAAAAACATTAATTTATCCTGTTTGGCAGCTAATTTGTTTCCTCTTGTGAAGCAAAATGGGTATATGAGAGGACACGGAGGCTGTGCTGTGTCTCAAAATAGTGCCTAATCAAAGACGCAGTGTGTTGGAAATTCAAGTGGATATAATTAAACTGTTTGTAGCATGTGATGACCCCAAGCTATTTTTGTGGCTTTTTTTCTCCCACAATTCTTTTAATTGACCCTTCCCTAAGCCCCGCCCCCCTCGGTTACTGTTGCTACACCTGTCAAGCTTTTCCTCCTGGAATGAGAAATATGGAGTTTTTAGCGGTCCTGGTGAGTGATATTCTGACGGAATATCTGCACGTTTCTGGACAAATTCTTCAGAGATATCGGAAAGAAGCAGACAGAAAGGTCTCCAGTATGCTTTTGAGAGATACATTCACCAAATCAAATGTTGGCGGAGTTCAAATGAAGAGGACATTAAGATAGAGGGGAAAGCGCACCGACCTCAATGCATGCGTCAAGCACCCCATGTGTTGACACCTCACTTTCAAAACAATCACATACAAGAACAACAATGTGCTTGTACAGCAGGGTAAGTCAATGTACAGACGTGGACAAAAATGTTGGTACCCTTCTGTTAAAGAAAGAAACACCCACTACGGTCACTGAAATAACATGAAACTGACAAAAGTAGTAATAAATAAAAATTGACTGAAAATTAACTAATGAAAATCAGACACTGCTTTTGAATTGTGGTTTAATAGAATAATCTCAAACAAACTAATGAAACTGGCCCGGACAAAAATGATGGTACCCTTAACTTAATATTTTGTTGCCCACATTTTGAGTTAATCACTGCAATCAGGTGATTTCTGTAACTCTCAATGAGACTACTGCACCTGTCGACAGGTATTTTGGCCCACTCCTCGTGAGCAAACTGCTCCAGCTGTCTCAGGTTTGAAGTGTGTCTTCTTCAGACTGCATGTTTCAGCTTTGTCCACAAATGTTCAATAGGATTTAGATCAGGGCTCATAGAAGGCCACTTCAGAATAGTCCAATGTTTTGTTCTGAGCCATTCTTGGGTGTTTTTAGCTGTGTTTTGGGTCAATATCCTGTTGGAGGACCCATGACCTGCAGCTGAGACCAAGCTTTCTGACAATGGGCAGCACATTTCGCTCCAGAATGTCTTGAATGTCTTGAGATTTCATTGTACCCTGCACAGATTCAAGACACCCTGTGCCAGATGCAGCAAAGCAGCCCCAGAACATAACTGAGCCTCCTCCATGTTTCACAGTAGGTTCAGTGTTCTTTTCTTTGTATGCTTCATTTTTGCATCTGTAAACATAGAGCTGATGTGACTTGCCAAAAAGCTTCAGTTTTGTCTCATCTGTCCAAAGGACATTCTCCCAGAAGCTTTGTGGCTTGTCAATATGCATTTTGGCAAATTTCATTCTCGCTTTTTTATGATTTGCTTTCAACAGTAATGTGCTCCATTAAGTCCACTTTGGCTCAAACAGCGACAGATGGTGCAATCTAATACTGATGTACCTTGACCTTGGAGTTCACCTCTGATCTCTTTGGAAGTTGTTCTGGGCTCTTTGGTTACCATTTGTATTATCTCATATTATCTCGTATTATATCGTATGTCTCTTCAATTTGTCATCAATTTTCGTCTTACGGCCACGTCCAGGGAGGTTGGCTACAGTCCCGTGGACCTTAAACTTCTGAATAATAAGTGCAACTGTAGTCACAGGAACATTAAGTTGCTTGGAAATGGTTTTACAGCCTTTACCTTAAACATGCTTGTCTATAATTTTCTTTCTAATCTCCTCAGACAGCTCTCTCCTTAGCTTTCTGTGGTCCATGTGCAGTGTGGTACACACCACGATACCAAACAGCCCAGTGGCTACTTTTCAGCCTTTAAATAGGCAGACTGACTGATTACAAGCTTGAAGACACCTGTGATGCTAATTACAGGACACACCTTAGTTTAACATGTCCCTATGGTCAAATCATTTTTAATCTTTTCTAGGGGTACCATCGTTTTTGTCCAGGCCAATTTTATTAGTTTGTATTTTAAAATGATTCTGTTGAACCACAATTTAAAAGCAATGTCTGATTTTCATTAGTTAATTTTCAGTCAATTTTTATTTATTATTACTTTTGTCAGTTTCAAGTTATTTCAGTGACCATTGTGGGTTTTTCTTTCTTTAACAGAAGGGTACCAACAATTTTGTCCTTGTGTGTAAATGTGTGAGAAAGTCATCATACATTTTTGCTGAATGTGATCTATTACATGGACTTTACTCCTGAAACTTAACAGCCGCTCAAACTCTGCTCATTGTCTAAGTTATTAAACCTCTGAAAACAATTTATGATGACAACTGTGTTTTACAGAGGAATTTAAACAAACAAGGCTGTGGGTTAAGACCTTAAGCCCACACAGGGGCTGTCCCCAAGATAGTCTGGCTGCAGACCACCTCGGGCTGTCTCAGCTGGTAAAATACCTCAAACAGTAGTAAAAACCCCATTGTTTAGAGGTAATCCATAGGTTAGAACTTCGATTCAAACTGTGGTCTCAAACTGGGGATCTCAGACTTTCAAGCTTAGGTGGTGATGTTCAGCATCAAAACCACCTTAAGTCTAAATTTGCCAATACTGTAAACATTAAGCAAAGCTGACTGGACAGTCTCTGTGTTGTTAGTGATTGAATCTAGTGTCAGACTTGGGATGAAAAGAAACTGGACAACATGCTTTGGCCATAAATAATTTTCTTTTAACTACATTGACTCATGGGAGTGGTTTGCTAATGAGTCATGTTTGACACATTTCATTAATTGCAGCATTTTAGATTTTAAACCAACACTTAATTGTTTTTTCTTAGTAATGTAGAGGCTTTTACAATTAAACATATTTAACCCTCTGAGGTCTAAGCTATTTTTTCCTATTTTGGGGCGCCTGGACTTTTTGTGTTATAATGTATGTAAAACCTCAACCCTATGATGCATAATCATGTATTAGACCTTGTTTTTTTCAGGACAAGCTGGGCTATCTGAATATGTATGCTGCAGGAGTGTCACTTGAATGTGTAAATAGTAATATGACCATTTAGACAAAAGAAAAGAAAAAACGGAAATTGAATCAGACAGAATTCATCACAAAAAAATCCAGCAGAGTATGGATGAACACTTTTGACAACAGAAAAATGTTTTTTCAAGTCTTCCTTATAAGTTAGAACAAAGAAATAAATGCTATCACACACAACAAACTATTCACAATCATATTTACAAAAGAAGTCACTCGTTTTTTGCAGGTTCCAATGTGCCAAAACAGCCTATTTTTTGCTTGCAACAATATGTTTACCTGTGTGTCTCTGATACTGTGCGTCTCTAGAAAAGAGACAGTACTTTTTTCGTCTGACAGGCTAACCCTCCTGACATCATATCCAGTCATAATGTGTAAAAATGAAATAATGTTTATAAATCCATAAGAATTATCTGTGCGCACTATAGGCACACAATTTGGAATAAAACCCAAATGGGCATCGGTTAATATGTAACGTTTTTTGTTATATTTTTCTCAGAAGACACAGGAGATGAACTGCATCATCCTGGTGACAACAAGATGGTGACTATCTACTGTGCTAACGTGTTTTGATACAGAAATTGGGTTAAAAAATTTACCTGGAAGACCTAACTTTGGATTTATCATGATGGATTACTTTTACGAAGTCTCCAAAAAGACACTGATGTTTCAGGAGAGATATCTCAGTCTGTTGAAGAGCGATTGCACCGAAGGGCTCATCCGGACAGCTAAGTTGTTAGCTTTTGATCAAAACAATCAGTAAGTGGCTACGATAAACGGTTGTAAAGTTATTAAATATTTTGTGAACAGTGTGCTTTGCTGTAGTGTACGATAGCGTCGACCTCCGAAGGTTAAACCCAACCTTGTAGTGTTGCTGGATCTGCCTGATTCAAAGTCTGTCATGTGGCTGATCAATCTTGAAGAGCTGAAAGCTGGAATGATTAAATTCTGTCTGCAGAGACACTGCTCAGTGTCCTTTGAGAGTGAGGAGGGAGCTACGAGTGTTAGAGCAGCCAGAAACCACTGCAAACCTGTACACCTCAGGCTTTTTATACAAAGCTTATCATACATGCTACTTGCTTTAGTTGCATTTTTATCAGAACTGGACAATATCACTTATAAAGGTATTTTCATCCCTCCCACAACAGGTATTGGTGAGAGTTTGGTGTGTAATGGCTTGCGTCAATGTACTTAGGTAGCACTTGCCTGCTACATCATCTCATTGGCACATCATGAATGTGACTGACAGAATGAACATCCATTCACCAGTTGTGCTTTTGAAAGATTCTGGGTTTTTTTTCCAAACACTTTATATGGGCTGTTGCCTAAATGGACTTGCCAAAATATTTCCCTTATAATCTATATTGAACTGAACCAGTACCAGTACCAGCAAACCAAACGCCTGAAATAAAGCTTTATAGTTGGCAATGGTGATCAGAGTGCTCAGCCTTGTGACTTGAGTCACTCCTGGTCAGTTATTACTCCAATACAAGTGAAAGTTGTGTTGTCAAATTATCATTTGGGTGTTGAAGTTGCTTTGACATCATTGGTACTAACATAGGCGTTAACTCAGAGGCAGTCATTTAAACCACCTTTCTTTCCACTCTGATGCTTTCTTTGTATTCCAGAAGATCTCATGGCAGAACGTTGCTGTCATGTAATCGATCAATTTGATTTTTGTGCAAATGAGCGGTTGTACAGGTTTACCCAATAAAGTTACTGGTGAGGGTAGTTTTGATTCTTGAGGGTAGTATTCTTGATTGCCTTTGTGGAAAATGTTGTAAATGTACCACCCACTCTTTTACATGCAGTTCTTGCATCAATGTCCCTTATAATGTATCATGTGAGTGATATGAGGTGACTCACACTTGATTTAGACAATAAAAGTATACTATAGGTTAATTTTTTTTTTATTGCAAAGAGAGGACCAAAGGTAATTTTGAAACAATATGAAATCCTGACAGTGTCAGAAGGAAGCAGGAGCAAGGGGCTGCAACTTTAAATTAATCCAAGTCAAACAGTTGTATTCAGTTTTAGACAGCATGGACATTTTCTGTTCATTATCCACAGCACCCCAAATAAAAACTTATTATAAGGATGTTGTCATTGTTTAAGTTTCTCCCTGCATTCACCTGAGCACCTTGACAATATGATAATGTTTGGCCAGAAAGAGCATGTCATGAGGTTTTGGTTTTGCTTTAACTGATTTTCTCGTATGGAAAGAGGAATTACAAAATGCAGTTTCTCCATTAGAGTGTGTTGCCTTTTTTATGGCCTTTTTTTTTTTTTTTTTTTTTTTACAGAAATCATTCATTTTATAGCCTCAAGGAGCCAAAACAGATATAAGATGTAAGACTAAGATGAACTAAGATGTTGATGGTAGATGTTTGTGTTCATGATACCGTCGATTTTCACAAATTTGCCCTTGCTGTTTCCACAAATGAAGCCCCGTATGGAATCTTAACGTTTCACTGTGGGTGCAATGCATCTGGTATCAAAACATTCTCAAGCTTTTTTGCAAACATTAATATGTTGATTCTGATCATAGAGTTCAAACTTGGACACATCTGGCCAAAGTACCTTCTTCTAGTCATCAACACACCAGTGTTCATGATCCCTGGTAAATCTGAGGTGTTTCTTGATGTTTAACCTATTAACCTGCAAATGGCTTTAGAAGCAATTTTTCTCTTTAAGCATTGTTCCATCATCTGCTTATAGTCATTCTGGAGACTTTCTCCCACTCTGATCTAAAGGCATTCATCTTGTCTGAAGATCAACAGTGGTCTTCCTTCTGTCTCTAGTAAGACTTAAAATCTTGAGGTTTCTGATATCTGCTCCAGTTAACTTTCACTGGATGCCTCTTCCACACCTATAGCCCTTGATTTAGGATGTTTTGGCATCTTAAAGAATATTTTGATCACAAACACATAGACACAGACACACACACACACGCACACACACACACACACACATATATCTGATGCAAACTACAAATAGCGGTTTGCGTGCTTTTGTCTAGTTTTTTAAGCTGTGTGTTGGTTTGAATATGTCAGAGTTCTCTTTGAAATTAGATGAGATATTTTGCTTGATTTTTGCTTGATTACCTATAACCATGGTGTAATGATGTGGATAAGCCATGTGGTAAATTAAGTTTTATTTAAAACTCTTTGTTTTCACTAAAATATTTCAGGAGATAAAGGAGGGTCTGGTGAAACCTGAGAGCATATGCCTTTGCCAGCCTTCTCTTGCTCCCGCTGGGCCCTACTCCCTCTCACTTTACTTTTAAGGAGGGAGATTTTTCAAGGATATCTCTCTTTTTGTTTCTCTTCCTTTTTGTTTAAATAACTGAACTGTCTTCTGCCTTGTGTGTATGCTCTCTAAGTTGGTACTTCTCTTTTTGTTTTTCAGACCTGTTTTATTGATTTTCCCATAACCCTGGAACATTTTTTTCCAAAAGTTATCAATCAATCAATCAATTAATCAGTCAAACTTTATTTATAAAGCACTTTTCATACATAAAATGTAGCACAGAGTGCTGTACATTAAAATAAACAAGCAGACAAGAGTCAGGGGATACAGGATAAAATAGAAAACCCCACCCATCCTCCCAGCCCACATTTAGCACAGACAGCCGCTCACACGCACACAAGTACCCAAGCACACACACACACAAGGACTCTTAGCCAGGACTCTTCAAAAAGCCATAGAGGACTGAGGAAATGCCATCTTGAATTGAAAATGAGGAAACACGGCAGCTAAGACTAAACTGACCAAATAAATAAATAAAACCATGATAAGGTATAACAAAGGTAATATAATGCTAAAAGTTGATTAAGATAAAACTGTAACCAAACAATAAATAAATAAAAAGTGTTAACAAAAGTGGTAAAACATGAAATAGTAACTGAAACTAAAATGGAGTAAAACCCATATGATGCAGATTAAAAGAGTAAAACAAAATTCAGCTAAAAGCCAGATTAAAAAGGTAGGTCTTGAGTTTGCCTTTAAAAATATGAACAGTAGTTGCTGCTCTCAGGTCCTCAGGTAGACTGTTCCATAGACAGGGGTCGTAATGTTGAAGCGATGCTTCACCGTATGTTCTAGATCTAACTTTGGGAACAGCTAGAAGACTACTACCTGAACACCTGAGGGCTCTGCTATGGTAAAAGCAAATCGGATAAATAAGATCGACCAAGACCCTTAAGAGATTTAAACACCAATAAAAGAACCCTAAAATCTATTGTAAAAGATACAGGTAGCCAATGCAGAGACTTTAAAATCGGTGTAGTATGGGCTCTCCTTCTGGTCTTCGTCAGCATGCGTGCAGCTGAATTTTGAATCAGTTGAAGCTGAGAGATGTTCTTTTTAGGAAGACCAGAGAGGACATCATTGCAGTAATCAATTCTGCAGATAATAAAAGCATGAATAAGAGTCTCTGCATTGGCTTGAGAGAGAAACTGAAGCACTCTGGAGATGTTCTTTAAATGATAAAAAGCCTTTTTGATAACATCCTGGATATGTGACTCAAAACTGAGGTTAAAATCAAAGGTAACACCCAAATTTTTTACTTGTTTGCAGGGATTAAAAGACAGCTTTGAGTTTGCTCTCCAGTTTCTCTCTCTCTGGACCTGTACCAATGACTAAAACCTGAGTTTTGTCCTGGTTGAGCTGAAAACAGTTGTCTGCCATCCAGGACTGGACGTCTAAAATACAGTTAAAAAGGGCATCGATGGGTCCTGTGTCATTAGGAGACACAGCCATGTAAAGCTGAGTGTCATCAGCATAGCTGTGAAAGTTAATGCCGTGTCTCCTGATGACATATCCTAAAGGTAACATGTAAAGATTAAAAAGTGTTGGACCTAAAATTCGTTTTCAAGGGGTCCTGTAGTGTCTCATTTTCTCAGTAAATACTGAATGAGCTGGCTCATAACTTCTGCGTGGGAATGACAGCTAAAGATGAAAAACAGATTTAAAAATTTGCGCTCTCGCTCTTCAAGAAAGCACGAACGCAGGTTAAGTCCACTTTCAAGAAACTCGTTTATTATGGTCACAAGGTGAACAATAACAAACGGGAGTTGCTTTGTGTCGCGACACCCCAAAACAACTGAAGCTTGAGTTATCGTATGTATGTTATATAGCCTGATGGGTGGGACTCCTCCTGCCTTCCTGAAGGTTTCAGAAGGGTCCCTCTCCATCTCTTTTCAAAATTCACTTTCTTTAATCCTTAATTATAACCCTGAATAGTCAATGCATACCAAAATTACACCAAGAGAGCAATGACGACTCATTCAGGAGGTCAAAAAGAGCCCAGAACAACATCTAAAGAACTGCAGGCCTCACTTGCCTCAGTTAAGGTCAGTGTTCATGACTCAACAGTAAGAAAGAGACTGAGCAAAAATGGCATCATGGGAGAGCTCCAAGGCAAAAACCACTACTGACCAAAAAGAACACAAAGGCTTGTTTCACATTTGACAAAAAAACATCTCAATGATCCCCAAGACTTTTGGAAAAATATTCTGTGGACTGGTGAGACAAAAGTTGAACTTTTTGCATCTGGCATAAAAACAACAGTATTTGATAAAAAGAACCTCATAGCAACAGTCAGACATGGTGGTGGTAGTGTGATGGTCTGGGGCCGCTTTGCTGCCTCAGGACCTGGAAGACTTGCTGTGATTGATGGAACCATGAATTCTGCTGTCTACCAGAAAATCCTGAAGGAGAACGTTTGGCCATCAGTTCATGACCTCAAGCTCAAGCTCACTTGGGTTATGCAGCAGGACAACAACCCAGAACACACTAGCAAGTCCACCTCTGAATGGCTTAAAAAAAAACAAAATTACGGTTTTGGAGTGGCCGAGTCAAAGTCTGGATTTAAATCCAATTGAGATGCTGTGGTGTGACCTTAAACAGGCAGTTCAGGTTCAAAAACCCTCCAGTGTGGCTGAGTTAAAAAAATTCTGCGCAGAAAAGTGGGCCAGAATTCCTCCACAGCAATGTGAAAGACTCATCACCAGATATCACAAACGCTTGATTGCAGTTATTGCTGCCAAGGGTGGCACACCAGTTATTAGGTTCAGGGGGCAATTACTTTTTCACATAGGGTCATGTAGGTTTAGAGAGCTTTTTTCCATGTAGGTTTAGAGAGCTTTTTTTCCCTTAATACATAAAATCATCATTTAAAAACTGCATTTTGTTTTTACTCAGGTTATCTTTGTCTAAAGTTAAAATTTGTGTGATGATCTGAAACATTTAAGTGTGACAAATATGCAAAAAAGTAAGAAATCATGAAGGGGGAAAATACTTTTTCATGGCACTGTATGTAGTCTAGTCTTTCAGTATTACCTAACATATTCACGCCTTTTCATACCTAAATACAAGGCACTGACACAGTAGTGGGAAAAAGTGGGTTAAGGTATCTTGCCCAAGGACACATTGACATGTAACAGCTGTAGCTGGGCTCAACCCCACAACCTTCTAATTATGGACTAAACCCACTATCGGACTGTGCCACCAATGCCCCATTTGTCTGCAAAACTTAGACTGTCACCTCCTTTGAGAGAAGTTTGAGTTTGTTGTTCATCCATCACTGATGAATCAAGTGTAAAACTCACTGTTATGGGTTGATTAATCATAAAACCAAGTTTGGAAAATGATGAGATGTTGAAAAAAAGTGGCATTGCATTATTGCAGTTTTTTTCTGTGATATACAGTAAACTGCAGTATGGAAAAATGCAGCATATTTTTTCATATATAAGCAGTACATTTCTACTGTTTATCATATAATCATAATCGAATTGTTTTTTGACTTGAATTCATTATCCTTTCTAGGCCTTTACATTAGATATGAGTTGTGCAATACCATTATAAGCTGTCGTGATAGTAGTTCTTTTCACAGTGCATTTACTCAAAAGCACCACATTGGAGCTCTGTCATCAATTTCCCTTTGGGCATTCCTAATAATTCCATGGAGGTGGTACATATGTGCTAATTCACGATGTGATATGGCTTGGTTGTGCTTGACATGGCGTGTACTCCCTGTACAAACAAAGACAGGAACACACAAGGTCCTCTCTTGCTCCACAGTCAAACTGGAAGAAAATTCTGATACGCCATGTTAAAGATCGTCCTAGAGCTCTTAATTTGCAAATCTAGGAGACAGGGAGGAAATCTGAGGAGCTATAACCAGGGATATATGTGAGCCTTCTCGTGAAAGCATTTTGATTAACATACTCACCTACTTACTGAATATTGACTCTTATCTAACTGGACGCTGCAGAGGAATGGACTTCAATGAAACATCAACACGTAAGCGGAGAATGACGTGACTGTGGGGGAGAAAAAGGGAATAGAGAGTTTGGGTCAAATAAGGTAAAAAAATATATATAATAAAACTGAGCTACTTCTTTGAAGGGTTTTTCCTTTATTTTGGATGTCTTAGGATCTCGAACTTGTCTGCAGCTTGGCCTATCAGTCAGTTCCATGGTCAGAAGTAGGCACTGCATTCTGAGAAACTGCTGAAGCATTTCCTCGCCTACAGACTGCTTTTCCTCGCTGTGTTGTCAATCGAAGGAAATGAGGCTGCAGAAAAAGAGATGAAGACATCTGTTTGGGGTTTCCATACGGCCCATATTATTCTTTTGTTCCTATAAGGTTAAAGAGCTTTATATGGACACATAAGGATCAGCTTCCTCTGTAGTAAAAAACCTCCATTACATAATGATTGCACTGGCTGAGCATATTTCAGACAGTCAGCCAACATATCCAAAATTATTTAAAGGATTTTTTTGTTCATTTACAAGTCTTATGTAACATGAAATACACGTTTTTTTTTTTTTTGTTTTTTTTTTTACCTCTCTTCAGCTTTTTTGTCATGGTTTTATCTGTGACACATGTAATCACCTTGACCGCACAGCCCACATGTGGTCTCACTTCTGCAGCAGTGTGATCTGGGGTGTCACAGCCATGTTGGCAAAATATGACAGTCTGGGTTGAGCTGCATTTTTTTCTTCAGATACAGAAACATTACTTATCATATTGCACGATATTCAGCAAGGCTTTGCAGTGTCAAAGCTCTTTATTAAAGAATTTGTTGTCTCCATTGGCTCCTTTATAGCTGAAGAGTTTCTCATGTAGACCTCAAATTGATAGAGATAATAAGTGCAGCTTTTTTCCCTTTGTTGTCTTTATGCAGCAGGAATGAGGTTTGGAGCCTTTAATCAACCAAGTAAAAAATGGGTCAGACCCAATTTTAAGTTAACAAATCTTTGCCTTTAGTGCTTCTCTGCCTATTTACAATAATATCCTGCATTAAATACTTGGGACCAGAGCGTTTTTTTATTATTATTATTATTATTGACTCATTTGAATATGAAGAGATATTTATGTGTGTTGATATTCTTGGCTTTCAGAGCAAGTGTGGGCTGTGCATCATGCAGGGGTTAGCACTGTTATCGTAGATGCCCCCAGTATGAGTCAGATGGACCCTTTATTTAAAGTGTTTTCATGTTCTGCCCTTTGTTACACTGACGGTGGTAAAGAGCCCATATCATGCTATATTGACTTGTATTCACCCTGTGCTGTGTTTATGAATCAATCAGTTAAAGCCCCACTATGTAAGATTCAGGTTTGTCTGCTCTCGAGGGGCCGCTCTGGTCGTTGGGTGTAATTGCACTGTCGTAACACAGCGCCTCACAGCAACGTGCATTTGTTGACGTACAGAGCTGGGAGAAGCCAGTCGACAGGACGTCCGAAGACATAGAAGAAATAGTGAAATAGTAAATGACCGAGCGTCACGGCGCCATGAATATATCTCCAGCAATCTGAGAAACTCACCGGCAAATAACCGCTGGTAGCATTTAGTGACAAAACAACGTCCGCCAAGTTACACAAAGCATGCAATGCTACGGAGCAACCACCCCCTGAACGGGGGAAAACCCGACGAAAACATAACTTACCTCTCCAGCAGTAACTTTGCAAGTTCGGCGTCCGTCTTGTAATTTTCCATCTCCCGATGCTCTCGCCACCGAGCAAAGTGGGCTCCAATGTTAATTCTAGTTTTGTTCCTTGCGTTGTCCGATAGTCTCTTTTTGGCCCTTGAATCTGGAGAAAGAGTCCTCCTCACACGCTTTGCGGATGCCATGACTGCTACTACTACATGCAAAACACCGGCTTCTTTAGCTGGAAGCCAAATCTCGCGTAGTGCCGTAAAGCAGTTTGCACTTCTCCCAGCCGCTCGCGATATGTGTCCCCGTCACAGGAGCAAAAGTTACATAGCCCCTAAACAGAGCATGGAAGCGCTGTGGGGGGAAGGGAGGGGGGCCATTCTCTCTGTTACAGCGCCGAGCTCCACTGAACAGACTTTGGAGAGAATATTTGAAGGCTCAAAAGATCTGCACTGCTGCTTTAATCAATCAATTTGTTTATTCACAAAATAAATTAAAAGCAGGTACATGCAACCATTTTTTCCCATGAAATAGTCATTTGTGAAAAGGGGATTCCCTAAAACCTAAAAAACATGACACATACACAAAAAGTAGTAATAAACCAAAAATCTAAAGTTTTGTCAGTTGCTAAAAGACCCTAGCATATACAAATACAATACATTTAGACAATGGCACAGAGAAAGTGACAATAGAGTTTGTTTGATTTTTTTCACATTTTATTGACAATGCTATTTTGACTTTGTTTTGAAATCCTCAACTGCAGTCTTTTATAATTTTTTTATATTTTCTCAGCATTTTTTTCTTCAGGCTTTTCTTTAAAGCTGGAAGTTTTTATGGTGCTTTGGAGCCTATTCCAGATCTGTGGAACCATGGCAGGCCACACTGAAGCTTGTGTGTTTTACTTTGCATATCTTACCCTTTGAGAATGTTTTGTCCTGGTGTTTTGAGCGTGAATTGTAGAAAAGGATGGGGATAAGATTCTATCATTGAGTTTTTACACTATGTTGAACATCAGACAGGCATTATGGAAATTGTTGCATTCAGGGCTTCAGATGTTTGTAATCACAAAATAGAGGATCCTGGACCACGATATGGCTTGTATGAGCTGTTTTAGCTCTTTATTTTTTTTTCCAGATAACTAGGATATGCATTACACCATATAATGTTGCAGTTGTTTAAGTTGGCGTAAATGGAGGCCTGTACAGGGTGAGGAGAGCTCTAAGAGGGGGAAAATATCCCAGTTTTGAAAAACAAGCTGACTTATTTCTCAAAACTAGCAAATAAATGTACTAGTTTCGGTTAGTTCATTTATTTGCTTCTTGAAATTTAAAATGTGATCAACATGAACCCTGAGAAATATTGGGTCTATAATAATGTCTCCTTTTTATGATAGAGGACTTTTAGTCCATGGCATCATGACCTCTCCCTCTCCCCCTGTTCACAGTAGAGCTGGGTATCGATTCAGATTTCCCAAATCGATGTGATTCGATTCACAAGGGCCCGATTCGATTCATGATTTAATTTGTTTGATTTAGATTCAGTTAAGGATATTTCAGCCAGAGTACCAACTTTACTTGAATATGGAAGAGATTCTCAGAGAACTAATGCTGTAAATAGTAGAAACTAACTCTACCTGACTGAAATAAAAATGTTATAACTTAAATCAAATCAAATCACAGGGCAGCAGTGTAAATAAGCTGGCTACAAACAGCGCTATATGGTCATATGTCCGTGCATATGAATGCTACAACGGCATTGGTTATTTTCTGGGCTTGTGGAGAGTTTGCTGGTAACTTACATACAAATGCCTTCTCAGCTATGTTTGCTTCGGGTCCGACATCTTTGCAGACCGCGTTTCCAGGTGGTGTCTCGATAAATGATTTTGGAGATTCGATGTGGTTCCACAATATGTCACCTGCACGCTGCATTATCTTGCATATAGTTTTACTCTTGTCCAGTTCATTGCTGCCATCGTGTTTTTTAAATCCAAAATGCATCCACACATCTGCCTTAAAAGATTGTTGGCGGTGCCTTCAGTGCTCCTGCCATGATGTTTTGTGTAACAATGCTCCCCACCGACTGACGAGATCTCGCGAGAACTCTGGTCTGGTCACGCGAGAAATGACATGGCATTATGGGAAATGAATGGCTGGTCACGCGAGACTACTCGGCATTACCCTGTGTTCACACCAAAAGCGACTAGATCGCTTGTCGACACGCTGGTCGCTCACATCGTGCCGCCTGTCAGTTGAAAACACACAGCAGCACACAGGCAGGGTACGTGATGTAAGCGACCGAAGAGGCGGGGCTTCAAGCTGCGGTGCAGATGTGCTCTGGATGACCATATACTGTCATTCTTGTTTTCACACTTATATAAATATTGCACTAAAATTACACAAGTAAACGGACATAAGCACAGGCTCGTGACCTTTTAACAGTCGCCTACTTGATTGTTGTGACTGTACCCCTGTTTTTATGGAACGTTCGTACAAAGCGGGAGGTTATTTGGGAGGTTAGAAAGTGTACATATAATGCACACGGGACCTCGGTTGCCTGTTTAACCATGGATCACACTTGGGAAGCTGGAGACAGCAATGATAAGATTGTCCTCCATTGTTTTCTCATCCTCCCTCTCAAAATCTTCTGCATGGGAATCCAGATCGGCCAGCTATTGGCTGTTGCCTTGGTCGCACCACTGCTCATTTGCATAAAGTTATGCTTCTCCCAACTTCAACTCATCACTCGCAAAGCTTGTATCGTGCCGCTCCACGTCAATCGCGCTGCTCGTCGCCGCCGGTGATCATTGAAAATGAATGGCAGCTGGAAGCTGGGGACACTCAGATTGCTTCTGGTGTGAATGCAGGGTTAAACTGCAGGCTGCATTACTCACTGAGAAAAGACGTATACAAAGATCGATTGAAGGATTTTATGAATCGATATTGGGCCATTCAATGGAAAATCGATTCAAATCGATTACTCGATTTTTTTTAAACCCAGTTCTACTTCACAGTGTCTGAAGCTACATTAATCAATCAATCAATCAAACTTTATTTATAAAGCACTTTTCATACATAGAATGTACCACAAAGTGCTTTACATTCAAGTACACAAGCAGATAAGAATCAGGGGCTACAAAATGAAATACAAAACCCATCCACCCTCCCACCCCACATTTTAAACAGACAGCCACTCACATGCACACACAAACATACGCACACACACAGAGACACTAAGTCAGGACTCTTCAAACAGCCACAGAGGACTGAGGAAACGCTATCTTAAATTAAAAATGAGGAAACAGAAGCTAAAACTAAACTGATAAAACCATCATAAGATATGACAAAGGTAATAAAGTGCTAAAAGTTGATTAAAATAAACTGTTTTAAAACCAAACAATAAAAGGAAGTAAATAAAAAGTGGTAGAACACAGAATAGACTCTGAGACTAAAATGGAGTAAAACACATACAATGAAGATTAAGAGAGTAAAACAAAAATCAGCTAAAAGCCAAACTAGAAAGTTAAGTCTTGAGTTTGCTCTCAAAAATATGAACAGTAGGTGCTGCCCTCAGGTCTTCAGGGAGACTCTTCCACAGACGGGGGCCATAAAAATGAAACGGTGCTTCACCTTATGGTTTAGATCTAACTTTGGGAACAGTTAAAAGACTACTACCTGAACACCTGAGGGCTCTACGGGGCTCATATGGTAAAAGCAAATCTGATAAATAAGAAGAACCAAGACCATTAAGAGATTTAAAAACCAATAAAAGAACCTCAAAATCTATTCTAAAAGACACAGGTAGCCAATGCAGAGACTTTTTTTCGAGGTGATGTGGACTCTTCCTTCTGGTCTTTGTCAGCATGCGTGCAGTTGAGTTTTATTGGAGCTGAAGCTGTGAAATGTTATTTTTAGGAAGCCTAGAGTGGAGGGCATTGCAGTAATCAATTCTAGAGGTAACTAGAAAAGCACTCAGAGAGCGCAGACCTCCGCCAAGCAGCTTCAGTCCACTTTGGCGAAAATGGTCCTATCTGGCAATGTTAAAGAATCCTTTAAAAAATTCCTGGATCCAGATGGTGATCCGGATCACCCCCAAAATTTAATCAGTTCTTCCATATCCCATTTCCGAAAATTCCTGAAAATTTCATCCAAATCCGTTCAGAACTTTTCAAGTTATTTTGAACACAAACAAACAAACAGACAGACAGATAAACACCGGCAAAAACATAACCTCCTTGGCGGAGGTAATAAAAGCATGGATAGGAGTCTCTGCGCTGGCTTGAGAGAGAAACGGGTGCATTTTGGAGATGTTCTTAAAATGATAAAATGCCTTTTTGATAACATCTCGTAAGTGTGGCTCAAAACTGAGGTTAAAATCAAATGTAACATCCAAATTCTTAAATTGTTTGCAAGGATTTAAAGACAGTAGTTGGAGTTTGTTCTCCACTTTCTTTCTCTGAGGACCTGTACTGATGACTAAAACACATGAAACAGCCCCCCCACCATAGACCTACTTGTGTGACAGTCTACCATTGTTTCATCGCCAATTTAATCCCATTGGCTCACAGTTACAAGAGGGAGCAGAGACTGTAGAATTAATGCAGAGCTGTTCTCAAAATGGTGTTGAGCAGAAAGATGACCTTTCAACCAGTCAGAGCAGACTGGCCCCATGTGGGAAGGGGTCTCAGACAGACTGAAAATACAGCTTGACCAGGGGTCTTTTAAACATTACTGAGTGTAGCCATACCCAAGCAGTTATCAAAAATAAATATACAGTATGGATCAGAGTTGAGGCAAAATATGGGCTGTTTAATGCTGCAGATATAAATGCTACACAAAAAAAGAGGTTTTGCCTGGAAGTCACTGATCACTGTCCTCGTGCGTAATTAGAAGTACTGAGAATTTCACACCTACTTCCCAGGGGCAGGTAGCATCTATCAGACTATGACTGCTAATGATTACAGTAGTTACAAGATTGGGTATATGCACTGCTGAGTAATAAATTGTCAGTGGTTGTGACTGTGAGCATGAATGTCTCTTTCTGTACGTCTGCCCTGTGACTGACTGTTGACCAGTCCAGGGTACTACCTCTAGCCTTGTGACCCCAAATGTGAGAGGAAGTTTCAATATGGATTAGAAGTGACTGCAACACTGATATGACAGAAGGTTAACACAAACCACTTGTGTAACAACATGACTGAAGAATTGCTGTAGATTTGAATGGTTCATGTCAACATGTTTGAACATGTCAGGGTTAAGAATCAGTTGGTACTCTGTAAAACAAGTTAGGCCTCTCTGAGTCAGGATTAAGATTTTACTTGAGGCCTGGTTGACATGCCCAAACACATATTGATTTGTCTGTTGCTGGTAACGTTAGAAATGATCTGTCCATCAAAAACATGAAGGCCTTTGTTATTTTTTAAATGCATATCTGGGAACCTTGTTTTGGCTAAATTTATTTAAAAGCAGTTTCTTATCAGTGGACTGATATTCTTTCCAAGTTCATTTTCTTCTTTTTTTCTTTGCTGTAAATTAATAACAATAGATAGAAATTTGTGATAAGTTTTGTTTTGCTATTTGTTTATGCACATAATGAAAAATTGGCAAAATTAAAAAAAGGTGACTTAAAACTAGTCCAAGATGAAAGTCAAATTTAAACTTAATATGATCTTTCTTCTGTAACCTGAATGTAGAGCATTCATTATCAATTCTGCTCATCAGTTTGGGAACTACATTCTGTATACCCTGGACTGGTTTTCTACCAATCACAGGGCTGACATGGGAACAAACAGCCAGGCACGGCTGCTTGGCGCCCTTAAATAGAGCAGTCGAGAAAACTACATGTAAGCTGGTTTTCTATCAGTTTTCAAACTAAATAAGTAATTTAACATGATAAAAATATATTTTTTTCTAGCAGCCATTGTAGTACATCAGCAATGCCTGTCTTAGTAATGTCAACTGATGCATGAGACTTGTTATTATTGATTAGGGTTTTATTTTTTTACCTCCACCAAGGAGGTTATGTTTTTGCCGGCGTTGGTTTGTTTGTTTGTCTGTTTGTTTGTGTTCAGAATAACTTGAAAAGTCATGGAAGGATTTGGATGAAAATTTCAGGAAATGTGTGGAATGGGATAAGGAACAAAAATTAGGTTTTGGGACTGATCCGGATCCAGGAATTTTTTAAAGGATTCTTTTACATTGCAAGATAGGACCATTTTCGGCATTTGTGCATATAACTCCACAAAAAAATGGGCACTTGGCAAAAAACCTACCTTGGCGGAGGTTTGCACTCTCCGAGTGCTTTCTAGTTTATTTTTTGAATCTCTGCTAATGCTTTGTAACCCTAGTTAATTTAAGGCTTATGAGAACCCCTTCAAATTTCCTCTCAAGATCCTTCTAGCCCAAGCCAGTCATCCCCCCCAGTAGTCAGAGGAACGGTCTCACTAAATAACAGGAAACATGGTTGTTACTGCAGATACTAATGGGTGCCTGCACAGAGCCTGAGACAGCTAGATTACAGCAAGAGAAATGTTGTTGACATGCAGAGATACCCTTAATCACCACATTACCTAGTCACATAGTAGCTGTGCTCCACAAACTGCAGGATGCCAAAAGAAAAGGGTTTTCACCAGCTAAATAGTGTAGTTGCATGTGTACATATACATATTATGAGATGAAAATGTCTATTTAGAAAAATCTTTAATGTGTTTTTGTTTCTCGTTTGATAATGCCAACAAGTAACCTGACACACCAGATGGACCGTTCAAAATATTTCACTAGTCCATCTGGGACAGAGTCTGTAGAAATTGTTTGAGGAGGGCAGAACCTTTCAAAAGCATATCCCGCAGGTGATTGGACAATTGTTCCATTAAACACATTCACCACGGCCCTCAGACAATGTAGTAGGCGGGCGCAACTGTCTTACAGAACGTGAGCCACTTTTTAAAACAAACTCTCATCAAAACATGTCGGAAGTGGAGCAAAAACATAATAACTATAAGAGAAGTTTGTAGTGTGGTTATTTGTTTTTCATATAATAAAGAAATGCAGTCAAAATCCGATAAAACTGCTACTGAAGCTGTTAGCATGTATGCTAATCTCTGTAAGTGCAGTAACTTCCTGCTGTCATCTCACTCATATCTCTCACCTCTTTTGCTCTAAAGGATGTTGATTGGACCGTACTGCTTATGGCTGAGCACAGGCATTGTAGATTGGCATTTGGCCAGATGGACCGATATGATTACAGACACTGAATCAGGCTGGTCCAGTTGCTGTGCAGAGTTGGTCAGCAAGAGGCCCATTAGATTTCATTTTAGCGTGTGATTTGACTAAATCCTCCTGGTAATTGCACCATACTGAATAACGCTGAGTTAAACTGATATCACAAAAGTATTATGTTATTCTTCCTAAATATTTACATCTATATAAAAGACAGATTTATTATGATGTTTTATTCATGGCACTGATAAGTATTGTTTGAAGAAGTTTGTTGTTTGTTTCTGCACATGAGCAGAGAAACAAAGTCTTAAATTATGGTTAGACTCTCTCAAAAGTGGAGCCATTTCTTTCAATGTATTGTTTTTGTTTTAACAATTTCTTCAAAGTTGTTATGCTATTTGAAATAAAACTGGTGCCAAACACTTAAGGTTGTTTTTATCTTCATACAGGATACCCCAGACTCAGTGGGATGTTAGAGCACTGGAGGCAGCAGTGACTAAAGGAGCATGGTGAAACACCAACCCCTCCAGGTTTATGAGCGCCAGCTGTGTTTGTCATGTATCACTGGGATCTACGGTTGCCGTTGGAAACGCTATCAGCGTTCTCATGATGACACCACAAAGGTGAGAACTGATCTTTTTTTACAAGACTTTCTGTGTTTTGGTAACACACATCATTTGTGTGCATTCAGCAGCCCTCCTGGGTATGCACTTAAGTGAAGTTTGACTGCAATTAAGCATTTTACTGCATCTCTGATTCTTTGTATTGACAATCTGCTTTTCATCATTTAAGCTATTGTATAATAAAAGTAAACATTTCCTTTGAAAGAAAACATTATTTTTTGCGGGGGAGCTTTTTGCCATTGATTATCTTGTCACATAGATATAGACTGCACAAAATCCATTCACAGTTTTTCTCCTAACATTCAGGTGAAATTATGGCCCAACCCCCCCATCACAACCTTCAGGTTTGCAGTGTACAATCAGCAAACCCTCCTCATATGAAGCATTGATGTATAAAAAAGACATAAAAAGATTTATTTAAAACCAAACAACTGTAGAATTTCTGCTCTGTCGTCCTTGTGTGTTAGATTGCATATCTTCGTGTGTTTGTGTGAGAATTATGATTGTCTGTCAGCTACAGTTGATACCGTTTTTTATTTATTATTTATCAAACAAATGTATGGTAAGGCTTATTAGTTGTTCAGGGCTCCAAAATGTAACAATTTCATTAAAAAGGCAAATTAGATCAAACTTAGAAATGACAGTTTTAGTTCAAGGCGTACCACTAGGATATTTACATGCTGTGGTTAACCTGGCAGTAGGAATTCTATCTATCCAGACACAGCAGCTTGTTATAGTTGTTCCTTTTACTTTTCTTCTTTGTATTTAGGAAGACCACAGAGGTTTTCTTGCTTCAACAACATTCAAAAAAAATTCTAAAAGCATACAATCAAACTCTACACTTTGAAATTAATTTAGGCTTTCACGCCTCACTGTATTCCAACAGAAACCTACAGCACAGACAAATGCCCAGTGTCATCAAGTACACAAACATACACTTTACAGCCCTTATTAAACCTAACTGAGCCTCATAGGAGAAAACCACAATAATGCTAGAGGGATAGGGTGATTATAATTGATCTTCTCCAGGATCATGCACAGAACAGAACCAGATGGAAAAAGATCCATCTTGCCCTGCTGTGTGGAGGAAACTGGACACCTAGCTGTTTCCTGTTGCAAGTGGTCGTCTTCCAGGATAACTGATAGGTTAATGCACCATCAGCATTTCTTGTCCATCTTGCTTATTCGTTAGTTTTAATGAGTGGCAGTGGAAGGCATTTGTCTTGACCTGATTATAAAAGTCTGAAACAAGCGGTCTGTATGCTGTTGTCAATGTAATTCATTTGATCCAGAAAATGCTCTTTCCCCATGTTATTTTCTGTTAATATCATACAATGAATCAAAGGCAATAAAGGTAGATAAAGTACTCTACCATTTTTTTAAATGAAAGCAAGAGCAGCTGTGTTTTGTATTATCAAGTATTACCATGAAGAGAAAACAGATATTTAATGAAATGTATTAATTTGTATTTATTTGTTAGCAGAAAGTTATATTTCCATTTTTAATTCTCCCTAGCAAGGTCAAGTTGATGCTGTGAAATCCTGCATCTCTGATGATACCAGTAAACAAACTGTAACCATTCAAGACAAAGGTGTATCGGCTACATGTAACTAGATCTGAGGCAATCACAGTAGTGTGAGAACAGGGGATATCAAGTTGAAACCAGTAACAACTCATATATAGTCTTGGAGTAGATCATGCAGTTTCTGTACTTTTTCCATCTTTGTTTTTGCTATAATGAGCTGTTCAGGTTGACTGGCTGTCTTAGTGTTGCTGCTTCTGTCTGTATTAAAGATGCTTTATACAAAGACAGCCCATGTCAGACTTTGCAAGCTGATCTGGTTTCTCAGTAATAATTGAAAGTATTTCCATTTAGCCATTCTTCATCATTCACACACTCAAAGGCTTAAAACGGCAGAAGCTCATCTGCTCATCATTCGCTAGTGACCTTCTGGTTATTGTTAGCCCTGTGAAATTTTGGATATATTAATAAACAGTTAAAAGCTCTCTTTTCCCCCAACCTCCATATCTCTTCTTATCAAACAGTCGAAGTAATTCTTTTCCTGCAATTGCAATATAATGTTTGTATATTTTTCTGCTTATTTATTGCCACCAGTCTCTTATGTGTTATTATTATTCCGCTTTTATCCATGTTTTTATTCTTCTTGTCGTTATTCGATTTTTTAAAACTTTTTTCTACTTATTTTCACTGCTTATTGTAATGAGCACTGCACTTTAATCTCCTTGTGCAATAACTACTGACCATGCCTGTCGTCGACCTCTTGCTTATGTAACTGTTGTATGTTGACTAGTGTTTTTTATGTATATAGTGCCCTTAGCCAGTAGCACTGCTGTCTAAGACAAATTTCCTGCAAGGGACAGTAAAGTTGATCTATCTGTCTATCTAAGTTACCCACAGCTGTCAGCTGCACTTGCTTGCAGAATAAGGATTACTTGACAAGTGTAATGAATGAGGGACTGCCATTCTAATTATTACAATAAATGTACTTTTGAATGTTTGTGTATTTCATTTACCCAACAGGCTGTCAATTGTTTTTTTTTTTTAATAATTTGATTTCTAAGCATTTATGAGGCTGGTTTGAGATTTATCTTAAAAAGTCATTTGTTTGACACAAAGTTTAGGACTCCAAGAATATGTCAAAAATAATTTTTATATTTCAATTTATATCAAGATTAAGATGATTTTATATCACATTGTGTGTGTGTAAATTTAAAATTATGAAATACATTTTTATTGTTGCCTTAGGGGCAGTGTTGTAACAAGTTGTGCAAGTTATTAGGGCCTGAGCACCACGGACACCTGGGAGCCTTTTTGATTTTCGTTTGAGGGCATGAACATGTTCAAGAAAGTCTAAGTTTCAAAACTTGTGAATAAAACTTTTTAAAGGCTTAGAAATCTGCATATTTTTAAGAAAACAGGAAGTTGTTTGTAACTCAAAAGAAAATGATCCAAACTGACCCAAATCTCTTGTGCCAACATTGGGTCTGGGCCTGAAAACACCTTTGAGGAAAAAAAATGCATATATCTTATCACCCTCTTGTGGTGGACACACATATTTTGTTGTATAATGCTCTATTAAAAATATACAGATCCCCTAAAAATATTTTATTATTATTATCATTATTATTATTATTATTATTATTATTTTTATTATTTTTTATCAAAGATAAAAAGATTATTATTTTAATTATTATTATATGAAAAATGTTTATGAGATTTTGTCCCATGACTGACAATTTTTAAAAAATGTCACTATTTGCAGTGTTTTTTTACACAGAACACTCAGTTCATCATAACTCTGCTTTTTTGTCATGGTTTATACAAACAATTTTTGGTGCTAAAGAACAGTACCAGCTTCAACTCCTGTAAAACACTTGAATAGCTTGTAGTGCCAGTTTTGAAATTTACAAATACAAGGCTTTTGCTCAAATTTCATGGAATTTTCTGGGAAGTTTGGACAAATAATTGGCTTCTATTTAAATAGATTCTTCCTAGTGCTGACACTCTCAGTCATGAGCCAGGCTTGCTGTGGCGCCAGCTCAAATGCCAGATAAACAAGAACCAGCTGAGATACCAGCTCCAGTGGCTTATGTAACCCTGCCAGCTGAAGTGTCCAATAAGCTTAAGTCCTGAAGAGTAAGGTCATGACTGCATCTCTTTGTCATGAGCCAAGGCCTGCTTGGTACCAGCTTCAATTCCACTTGTAACCTTGCCTGCTGAGGCTTCAGTCCTGGAGGATGAGCTGATGACCAAAGAGCCCTGTCACGCACCAGAACCAGCTATGGTTCCATCCTCAGCTCTTCCTTCTGCTCTTGCTGGCTAAAAAGGCCAGCATAGCAAGAGACCTGGAGAGAAAGGCCATGACAAAAGCCCCAACCTTGCTAGCTAAGGTCTCCATCAGTGCACCAGACCTGAATGTAGAGGTCAGAATGAAGGAGCCCAACAGAGAACCACTTTGGCACCACCATAATCTGCCGTGAGGCACTACTAAGATAAGGCCAAAAAGCCTCAAGATGTTGTTCCAAAAGTGTTCAAACTCATCTGGTATCCCATATTCTAACTGGATTTGGTATTATTATATCAGGAAAAAAATGTATGTTTTCCTGACAGAGAGGTTTAACCATGGCAAATTGTAACATTAGTAAATTTGGTTCGTTAGCATGTTGAGTGTTAAGTCAGTGGTTCCCAAACTTTAAAGTACAACTTGAAACTGTAAAGTACAAACTCACCACAGCTTTAACGTGAAGGGTGTCTGACTTAACTTATGTTACTATAAGTATCTTAGACAATTCAGGACAGATTTCCTCCTCACCAATCAAGCCTCCAGCCTCTCTGCCAACACTTCAGGCCTTTATCAAAGCTCACCATACAAACATTTGCCAGTTTGAACTTTAATGACTGAAACAACTCATTGAAACCTGACAGGTATTCGCGTACCCCCTACGTCGCTTCTTGTACCTGAAGGGGTATGAGTACCCCAGTTTGGGAATCACTGTGTTAAGTTATTTGAGGACATATCCACTTTTCAAAACAAACAGATGCCGCCCTTGCATATCTGTATTTCATGGGATAATCACAGGGTTAAACAAGCAAACAAGTTTTCTAACTCACCACAGGTATTATCAGAAGGAAAAGCACACTCTGGGTCAGAGCTTCAACTTGGCACAGACGCAAATTTACAGCAGCTGCACATTTTTTTTTTTTTTTTTATCCTTGCAAAGGTCTGCTGTGTCTCTCTGCACCTCTCGGACGAATGCAGATGGTGCGTTCAGGAGCTTAGGGGCTATAGGAATTTTCTATATTACTGAAAATAACTGGGGTTACAATGGCTTACATGTGAAGGATTCGTGTGTGGTCGAGACAAAATGACCCCTGACAAAAAGTGGGGGGGACACATCCCCCCATCCTCCCCTAAACTGACGCCTATGCCCACTGGCCAAAAAAACTGTTTAAACAAGGTAACAATCTGCTCCTGTCGGCAGTGGTGAAGGCTCTGATCGGCATTCAGACCCGCTTCGACTGACCCTGCAAGCGACACAGGTTTTTATTGGCTTGCCTCTGATCGGCTCCCAGTGGGAACATCACACCTGGGTGAATGCGCTAATTTACGGGATGACGTTGGCGTAACATGCCTATGGCATAATATTGTGCCTGTCTCCGCCGTCTGTAACTTGCCATCCCAGCAAAAAATTCCATCTGCCTTTGTATCATCAAAGCTCGAATGTTGTTCAGTCTGTGGTGAGTTTAAAGAGGGACAAAAGTACAAGAAAACATGTGACCACTGTGTCCATGGCTTCCATGCTCCTTTGCGTTGTTTTCCTCGCCGTGTTTTGGTGCACTGATGATGTCATCAACATGATGACATCAGCTTGATGCACCAGAGGAATAAAACAGCCACGCAGCCTGTTTCCTGGCAATTAGACCCAGTTCTGCTGGCAATGGGAAGGGAGTCACTTGCCGATTGTTAGCGGCTTTACCCGCGTTGAAAAAACAAGCGTTTTCCCCGCAAATTTCAGTGGGACAGCGGGATTTGAGTGCAATGCACCTCCCAGACAGGTCAAACTCTGTGGCAGACTATCTCTATCATCACAGGCTACCTCATAGAAAACGGAACCTGTACCCTCAGGTACTGCAGATGATTTGGGAACAGTATGGGGTGGCCTAGGTAGATCTGTTTGCCTTGGAATGCAAGACCCATTGTCCTGGTGAAGCACAGTGCCCCGCTTGGGACGGATGCTTTTGCCAATGCATGGCTGATAAGTCTCCTTTATGCCTGTCATCTAATTCCACTAATAATGCTAGTACCTCACAGATTCAGACTGTCAGATTGCAAAGCCGGTCTGATGACCCTCAAGTTCCTTATACTCTCTACTGTAGTTTTGTCTTGATTATTACCTCCGACAAGGAGGTTATGTTTTCACCAGGGTCTGTCTGTTTGTCTGTTAGCAAGATTACGGAAAAATTTTACCAGAGGTGTAGTTTGGTCCAAGGAAGAAGCCATTACATTTTGGTGGTGATACAGATATTGATCAGGATTCAAAAAAAATACCAAAGTTTTTTAAAAAATCCCACAGGTTAACATTGGGTGAAATTTAAAAAAAATCGTATCTCTGCCATTTCTCAACAGGTTCACTTCCAATTTTACAGGATAATATGGGGTCCATGTCTCTATCATCAAGGCAAATTTCATCTGGATCCAATCCAGATTGATGTCACAAAAAAAACATTGATCTTTAGAATGGGAAATCCCATTAATGACATTCAATAATTCATATTAAATCCAAATATTAAGTGATGTCCCAAAAGTTATTGCATTCATACAGGATAACAACTTCCATATATGTGCTGAGTTTGATCCGGATCCTGGCACTATTCTGGATCTGGTGATCCTGATCCAGAATTGTAACTTTTACAGGGGTTGTGGAAAATCCACTGCTGGAACTAAGCTTGTTGGCAGAGGTCTGCACACACACACATATATATATATATATATATGTGTGTGTATATATATATATATGTATATATATGTATACATATGTATATATATGTGTGTGTGTGTATATATATATATATATATATATATATATATATATATATATATATATATATATATATATATATATATATATATATATATATATATATATATATATATATATATATATATATATATATATATATGTATATATGTATATATATATGTATATATATATATATATATATATATATATATATATATATATATATATATATATATATATATATATATATATATATATATATGTATATATATGTATATATATGTATATATGTATATATGTATATATGTGTATATATGTATATATATGTATATATGTATATATGTATATATATGTATATATATGTATGTATATGTATATGTATATATATGTATATGTATATGTATATATATATATGTATGTATATGTATATGTACATATGTATGTATGTATATATATGTATATATATATAGATATATAGATATATAATATATATATGTATATATGTATATATATATATATTATATATGTGTATATATATATATATATATATATATATATATATATATATATATATATATATATATATATATATATATATATATATATATATATATACATATATATATATATACATATATATATATATATATATATATATATATATATATATATATATATATATATATATATATATATATATATATATATATATATAGGCCCCTTGACAAAAAATCATACTTGCTTTTACATTCACAATCATACTCTCATACATACACTAGTATAGTATCTTACATTCACTATCAAACTCTCTTACATTCACTATCAAACTCTTATATTTACTATCATACTCTCATACTCTCATACATACACTTGTATAGTCTCTTATATTCACTATCAAAGTCTCTTCCAGTCACTATCAAACTCCCTTACATTTACTATTAAACTCTCTTACATCTACTATTAAACTCTTACATTTACTATCAAACTCTCTTACATTTACTATTAAACTCTCTTACATTTACTATCAAACTCTCAAACCTACACTATTAAACTCTCTTAAATTTACTATTAAACTGTCTTACATCTACTATTAAACTCTCTTACATTTACTATCAAACTCTCTTACATTCAGGATCAAAGTCTCATACATACACTATCAAACTCTCTTACATTTACTTTTAAACTCTCTTACATACACTATTAAACTCTTACATTTACTATCAAACTCTCTTACATTTACTATTGAACTCTCTTACATTCAGTATCAAACTCCCTTACATTCACTATCAAACTAGTATGTGTGTGAGAGTTTGCTTGAAACGGAAGTGAGTTTGATTGAAACGGATATAGTACTAAATTCTCTGTTCCTGATAGGGTATCTTTTTTGAAAAAGCTAGGTGAGGCGCATTTTTACATACACGGCCATGATTGAAATGACAGTATGGTGGGCAGAGAGCAACTAAATGAAGCCATGGGCCTCCCTAATAACATTTTAAACTCTTTAACCGTCACAACAGTGTCAGACATATTACAACAACGGCAACAGCCATCCACTCCGCATCCAATGCGGCCACTGAGGAAGAGAAGTGGCGGCTTTTTAGAGCTGAATCAGGTTTAACTGGGAGCCAATGACGTCTCATTCACCTTGCACATGAGCTATCAAGACACCGGTTGAATTATAAAATCACACAAGGGACTGATGATCCCTCACTGTCCCCTGTGATGCGCATCTATCTGCGTCTTTCCACTCAACGGCACACAAAGGAGCGCGTGCACTTGGACGCTGAGCGAATTAGGAGGTGTCACACTGACGCTCACGTTAGCTCCAAGCGAAGTACAGGTGCGTTGTTGGCTCCCGGTTAAACCTGATTCAGCTCTGAAAAGCCACCACTTCTCTTCCTCAGCGGCCGCATTGGATGCGGAGTGGATGGCTGTTGCCGTTGTTGTAATATGTCTGACACTGTTGTGACGGTTAAAGAGTTTAAAATATTATTAAGGAGGCCCATGGCTATGTTTAGTTGCTCTCTGCCAACCATACTGCCATTTCAATCATGGCCATGTATGTAAAAAAGCGCCTCCCCTAGCTTTTTCAAAGAAGATAACCAATCAGGAACAGAGAATTTAGTACTATATCCGTTTCAATCAAACTCACTTCCGTTCAAGCAAACTCTCACACACATACTACTGTTCTCATTCACATACAACTATTCTCATTCACATATCCTGTTATTCTTTGTGAGAGTTTGATAGTGAATGTAAGAGAGTTTGATAGTAAATGTAAGAGAGTTTGATAGTAAATGTAAGAGAGTTTAATAGTAAATGTAAGAAAGTTTGATAGTGAATGTAAGAGAGATTGATAGTAAATGTAAGAGAGTTTAATAGTGAATGTAAGAGAGTTTTCTAGTGAATGTAAGAGAGTATACTAGTGTATGTATGAGAGTATGATGGTGAATGTAAAAGCAAGTATGATTTATTTCTCAAGGGGCCTCCCATATATACACACACACACATATTTATATGTATATATGTATATATATATATATATATATATATATATATATATATATATATATATATATTAATATATATATATATATATATATATATATATATATTTTTTTTTTTTTTTTTTAATTTAAGTAAAGATGGGTAAAGATGGCTGCCACTGAGTGGGTATGCAGGTTAGCAGGCCCTGTGTGCACTCTACAAAAACCATCAAAAGTCATCGCAATACCACCGTTTCCACTACTTACTCAATTTTTAACTGTTACCTTATTCATTTACGTAATTCTAAACATTGTGGGACTTCATATCACTTCAAATAATTGCGAAATAGCCCACCCAAGAGGTAAAGGAGGCCAGTACCCTTCTGTACGCGAGATACCTGGACAGGGGACGTGCCAAACCTCCGGTACAATGCATCCAGTTGCTCCGGGGCCCTGATGCACTTCTGCCTTATCCTGCTCCTAGCAGGAGATGTGGAAATGAATCCCGGTCCGGTACCCGCAGCCACAAACACCTTGCCTCCTCCACCATCGCCAGTGCTAGCGAGGCTAGCCCAACCACCACCACCGCCAGTGCTAGCGAGGCTAGCCCAACCACCACCACTGCCAGTGCAGGCGGGGCTTACCTGGCCATCACCACTCCAAGCTGCAGCGGGGCAAACCCAGCCTCCACCACCGCCAGTGCGAGCGGGGCCAACATGGCATCCACCACCACAATTGCCAGAGGGGCAAACCTGACTTCCACTGCCACCAATGCTAGCGGGGCTAGCCCGTCCACCACCAGTACCAGCGGGGCTTACCTGGCCTCCGTCACCACCGCCAGTGATAGCAATGCTAACCTGGCCTCCATCACTGCCAGTGCTACCGGGGCAAACACGGCGTCCACCACCACTAATGCCAGCTGGGTTAACCTGGCCTCCACCACTGCCAGTGCTACCAGGGCAAACACGGCGTCCACCACCACCAATGCCAGCTGGGCTAACACAGCATCCACCACCGCCAGTGATAGCGATGCTAACCTGGCCTCCACCACTGTCAGTGCTACCAGGGCAAGCACGGCGTCCACCACTACTAATGCCAGCTGGGCTAACCTGGCCTCCACCACTGCCAGTGCTACCGGGGCGAACACGGCGTCCACCACCACCAATGCCAGCTGGGCTAACACAGCATCCACCACTGCCAGCGCTAGCGGGGCTAGTCTGACCACCACCACTGCCAGTGCTACCGGAGCAAACACGGCGTCTACCACCACCAATGCCAGCTGGGCTAACACAGCATCCACCACCGCCAGTGCTGGCGAGGCAAACACAGCGTCCGCCACCACCAATGCTACCGAGGCTAACACGGCATCCCCCACCACCAGTGCTAAAAGGGCAAAAATGGCGTCCACCACCACATGGGCTGGGTATTGTTAAGAACCCTACGATTCGATTCGATTTCGATTCTTTAGGTGCTGATTCGATTCAGTATCAATTCAGGAAGAAGTAGAAATACACAAATAATTGGAGTACCTGTTGACAATTTTTGAATTTTTATTTTGATGCCAATATGAACATATGTGGTATGCCACCGCACATTTTTGAGAAATCAAACATCTGAAAATAAAAATTTTCACAATAATAACTTATTTGTGCATATGGAGTACAAAAGTAAAAAAAAAAAAAAAACATGGCAGTTAATGAGACAATTATAAATTTCCACCTGTTTTTTTTTTTTTTTTTTTTGCCTTTTTTTGTCCATTAATGTGTCAGGAATTGTCCTCTGAATACATTTTTTCACCCTTTTTTCATGAGAAATAAAAGTAAACAATTCTGGCAAGTATTTGTCATTTTTATGTTATAAATGCTTAAAACAGTGTGTAATTACAAGAAAAGAATAAAAACAGATTTGAATTTTCAACAGGATTCTCTTCATAAACTATTGTTAATGAACATGTAGAAATTTTCTGAGATGACCAAAAATAAACTTAAACCATTTTACATAAACTCAAACATTTTTGTAGCATTTTGTGTCCATGTTACAGCCTGTTACATTAGACCATGTCCAGGCATTTTTTTTTACTGATGGTAGTCCCTGAAGCAGTTCCTGTCCAGCTGAAGATGGAGATCCCTACATTTCTTTCTTCAGCATTCATAAAATAACTATTTATTGAATCCATAAAAAATGAACTATGATGAAAAGACTATCAATGACCAAAAAGATGGTAAAACATGCAGAAAATACGTCTTAAATATGGGAAAACAAAAAGAAAATACGGCAAAAGAATGGAAAGAAAACACTCCAGAATGATACTAATGCTATTGTTTACAATATTTTACATTATTTACACAGATAATACTAATAAACCACTGTTAAATCACACACATTCAGTCTCTTTCTGTCACCAGCGGCAGCCGGATAAACACTGAAAAAGTGCACAGCGCCCCCCACTGGCCAGGAGGTGAATCGATTCAGAGGATTTGCTGAATTGATATTGAATTGGGAGGGGAAATATTGCAAATGCATTGGTGGATGGATATTTTTACCCACCCCTAACTACCACCAATGCTAGCGGGGCTAACCTGGCCTCCACCACTGCCAGTCCTACCGGGGCTAGCCTGGCCACCACCACCACCAATGCTATGGGGGCTAATTCGGCCGCCACCACCGCCACCAATGCTAGCTGGGCTAGCCTGGCCACCACCATCGCCAGTTCCAACGGGGATAACCCGGCCTCCATCACCAACAATGCCATCGGGACCATCATTACGATCACTGCTACCACCATTGATGCTAGTGGGACCGGTGCTTCGACTTCCACCAGCACGCCCACAGTCCACAGCTGAGCAGCTAGATGCCCCCCTCTTCGAGCCGGAAGTCAGCGGCCCAGCGGCAGCATCTCCAGCAGGTAGGCGCCCACAGCCCACAGCTGAGCAGCTGGATGTCCCCCTCTCTGAGCTGCGAGTCAGCGGCCCAGCAGCGGCATCTCCAGTTGGTAGGCACCCGCAGGCTGCCGGCTCTCCGCAGCCACTCAGCTCACCGCAGGCACCCGGCTCTCCGCAGCTAGCCGGCTCTCCGCAGCCACCCGGCTCACTGCAGGCACCCGGCTCTCCACAGCCACCCAGCTCACTGCAGGCACCCAGCTCTCCGCAGCTAGCCGGCTCTCCGCAGCCACCCGGCTCACCACCACTGCGAGCTGGATCAAAGTCACCACAGTCCAATGCGCGCACTATGGGAACATCTACAGGTGAGCGCCATACATCACCTTTTTCATCCGCTTCTCAAGTCAGACTAATAAACAAAACTAGAAACCCTGTTTTAAAAAGACACAGATCCACAAAGATTTTTCATACTTTAAATCAGGCCAGAACAATCTGGGACCCATGAGCCAAACCAAAAGGGTGGACATTTGAATATACGTAGTATGACACCTAAACGTGAAGAGCTGGAACATCTACTCTGCAAGTCCAACATTGACTTTCTTGGTCTTTCTGAAACATGGCTGACACCTTCCTCATCTGATCCTGTAATATCTTTGCCGGAGTATAATGTTTTCAGGAATGACAGGTCACTTGGCTGGGGGGAGGAGTTCTATTATATGTCAGAAACTCCTTAAAATGTAAACCGATTGAATGGCCAGAAGACATTCAACTTGAGTGTGTCGGTGTGAATGTCTCACTGTCATCTGCAATGCCATTTACCTTAATTTGTGTATATCGTACATCTAACTCAAAGTTGGATTTTTATAACAAATTAAAATGTCTTCTAAACCAGTGTGATTTTAAAAAAGAGATCATAATTATTGGAGATTTTAATATCAATTGGAATTTAAAAAAAGACCATAAAAAATCTTAAAGAAGTTACTGACCATTTTAATCTCACACAGTCAATAGAACAACCCACCAGGATAACTTCACATTCAAAAACACTCATAGATTTACAATTTGTAAGCCAACCTGAAAGAATCACCAAAACTTTTAACTATATGATTGGATTATCAGATCACAATGCTATCATTTTTTCAAGAAAGCTCACAAAAAATGTTTCCATGATTCACATAGACCTACAGTTTCTTGCTGTACAATTCCAAAAAAACAAATGCAAAATCTGGAGGTAGCTTTGAACAGGGCTGACTGGTAATATATAAGAGATTTCCAGCAGTTTGTTCTTCACAAAAATTAAAGAAGCAATGGAAAACTTCACCAGAAGGGGAAACCAACACAAAAAGGGGAAGTCATTACCTTGGTTAAATAATGAATGCAGAAAAATAATGAAGGACTGAGATAAACAACTTAAAGTATCGTTAAAAAACTGGTCTTACCACAGACAGACAGAAATTCACATCTTTAAGAAATAAAGTAACTCAAAATCTGCGAAAGGCTAAAGCAAAATTCTTAATGGATGGATGGATATGGAATGGAATATTATCGCTGAAGCAAAGGGGAATGCCAAAAAGGTCTGGCAGAATCTTAATAAATTAATTAACAAAGACATTAAAGACTCAAAGAAAAATATTGAGCTCAAAATAAACAGTGCAATGGTATCTAATCCAACTGTTCTTGTTAATGAGTTGAACAGTTTTTTCTCTAACTCAGTTAAGGAGATAACGGAAATGTTTCCACCACCTATTCTTACTGCCAGATCCATTAATCTTACACAGCCTGTTTTTTATCTACGAGAAATAGCAGAGGTGGAAGTTGCTAACATCATTGGCTCACTGAAGAATTCTAAAGCCAAGGATGTCCATGGGCTGGATACGAGTGTCCTCAAATTATGTAAACAATCCCTACTCTCACCAATAATTTACATGGGTAATCTATCACTTAAACAAAAAGTTGTCCCATCTCCTGGAAAATAGCCACAGTCACCCCAATCTTTAAATCTGGTAACAGTTGAAATATAGCCAATTATTGACCAATCAGTATTCTTCCTGTGGTTTCTAAAGTTGCTGAGAGGTGGGTAGCAAAATTTTATAAATGCACTTAAATAAAGGCTACCCCCCGTTGCATCCAATGCAATTTGGTTTCTGTGAAAATCATTCCACCGAGACTGCAAACTGTCTGATTATAGAAAAGATTAAGCGCATGTTGGACACAAATGCTTGTGTTGGTGCAGTATTCCTAGATCTGAGAAAGGCATCTGATGCTGTTAATTATGAAATTCTATTTTCTAAATTAAGCTATTTTAACTTCTCTCTGGACGCAATTCAGTGGATAAAAGCTAACTTAGAATACAGAAAACAATGTGTCTGCACTGACGGTGTCAAATCACCTTTTCTAGATATCTCTGTTGGTTTACCTCAGGGGTCAATACTTGGACCTCTGCTATTCTCGATGTATATTAATGACCTGCCCAACTCATGTCATAAAGTTGAATTTCAAATGTATGTCGATGACGCTGTCATCTTACAAGTGCAAAAACCATTCAAGAAGAGGCCTCTGTACTTACTTCAGCTATAGTTCCTGTAAACAAATGGCTGTATAAATCCTGCCTTCTATTAAATACAACTAAAACTGTTTGTATGATGTTCACAAAGCAACCACTGGACATCAAACATTCAGGTGTATTTTTTGGAGGACAGGAACTAGAAATTGTTTCTGAATTTATGTACCTTGGTGTAACATTTGATTCCACACTATGTTTCAAATGTCACATTAAAAGAACAGCTAATACAGTGAGATTCAATTTGAACAATTTCAAACAAATAAGTCCTTTCATAACACTGGGTGCCGTTAAAATGTTCTTACATTCAATGATACTGTTCCACATTGAATATTGTATTACATGTTGGTCGCTGGCAAGTGTAAATACGTGCAAAATCAAAGAATCACTCTATAAAACATCACTAAAGGTCCTTTATAGAAAACCAATGTCATTCCATGTTTGCAGCATTTTAAAAACATACAACTTCATGTGTTTCGAGAACTTTATGAATTTTGAATTTGCTTGTTTGATGTATAAGGTGCTCCATGGACTTGCTCCGCCTACCATGTCTGACTTTTTTAAAATAAGGGCTCACAGTGGCCTCATGACCCGGGCCTCCTCAAGAGGGGACTGTGAGGTGCCATACAGAAAAACAAATCTTTGAGCAAAACTCTCTCTGTGT
>JBAMNC010000236.1:207500-222500 GCA_037902135.1 Cetoscarus ocellatus
TTTGACATTTCAGGGCCAGCCAATTTTCATCTGCACCCGAGCTACATGTGGATTTCTCACCAGAAAACCCTGTATCTACAAGAACAGTTTGTCAAATTCTCTCACACAGTGGTTGAATTATTCCTCAGAAACCGGCATTAAACAGAAGACAACAAAAAAAATCATGATGCATTTGCCAAAGCCCACAGCTTGCAGGAAGGATGGACAGTGGAAAAGCTGCCAAGGGTTGAGATTTATGATGGATCATCCATTGAACTGCATCCCAGTCGATGCAAGTGCTGCAGAAGACCTGTTGGAACCCGCATGGACCCAAGATTCACCCAGAAAACAGTCAAGTTTGGTTGAAGAAAAATCATGCTTTTGGGTTACATCCAGTATGGGGATGTGGAGAGTGGATGGAAACATCAACAGTCTGAAGTATCAATAAATTCTTGCTGCCCATTGCATTCCAAACCACAGGAGAGGGCAAATTCTGCAGCAGGATGGCGCTCCTTCTCATACTTCAGCCTCCACATCAAAGTTCCTGAAAAAAAGAGGGTCAAGGTGCTCTAGGATTGGCCAGCCCAGTCACCAGACATGAACATTATTGAGCATGTCTGGGGTAAGATGAAGGAGGCTTGGAAGATGAAACCGAAGAATCTGAATGAACTCTGGGAGTCCTTCAAGATGGCTTTCTTTGCCATTCCAGATGACTTCATCACTCAGTTAATTGAGTCATTGAGTCAGACGTATACAGTTGAGGACAAAATTATTAGCCCCCCAACAAAAATGTAATTATTTTAAAAGTACATCCCCGGTGCTTTTAAACAGAGCAACACATTTTTTACACAGTGCTTTTATACATCCTATTTTCATATTGGATGCTTAAATTATTTTAGTTTGCAGAAAGGAAAATATTCCACAAAAAACAAACTACCAGGGTCAAAAGTATAAGCCCCCCGGATCCTAATGGTCAACTTTGTATCCTTGTTGCTGGATAACGGCCTGCCGTCGTTTGTTGTAGTTTTCAGCAAGTCTCTGAGACTTTTTTTGAGGAATCCCAGCCCACTCTTCTTAGGCAAATCTCTCAAACTCTTCCAGATTTGATGGCCTTCTGGCATGGACATTCTTCTTTAGGTCAACCACATATTTCCAATGGGATTTGAGTCAGAGCTTAGTGCAGACCACTCAGTTACATTCACTTTGGTCTTCTGGAGATAATTCTTCACCAGGAGAGACGTATGTTTTGGATTGTTGTCATGTTGGAAGATGAAGCGATGACCTAGACCCAGTTTTACTGCTGACTGCTTGAGGTTTTCTTTCAAAATCTCCACACGTCTTTCTTTGATCATGATTCCTTCCACCTTGACAAGATTTCCAGTTTCAGAAGCATTGAAGCATCCCCACAGCATAATACTCCCACCACCATGTTACACTGTGGGGACAGTGTATGCCTCTCCCCTTTTTCTCCAAACATAAGCAGTGTCTCTATGGCCAAAGAGCTCTAGTTTAGTTTCATCAGACCATAGGACAGGCTTCCAGTATGCATAATCTTACTCCAGGTTGTCCTGAGCATACTAAATCTGGCTTGAAGGTGTCTCTTCTTCAACAGTGGAGTTTTTCTTGGTCTGCAACCCCACAGTCAATTCCTGTGCAGAGCTCTATTGATTGTCCCCTTGGAGACTACGATTCCTGATGTGGCCAAGTCATTCACCAGTGTCTTGGCAGTTGTTCCTTGTTCTGTACTGTGTGGCTGCCTTTGAATTTCTGGTTTATACTTCTCACTCCAGTTCATGACACTTAGAAACACTTGGATAGCTTTGAATATCCTTCTCCTGCTTTATGTGCATCAATAATGCTTTTTCTCAAGTCCAAACTGATTTCTTTAGTCTTCGGCATGATGCTTCCTCAACTGACAGCTCATTGACCCATACTTAGGCTTTTTTACCATGTATAACTTAACTGTTGTGTGAAATCACCTGATTCACCTTATCACTTTTAAGCACATCACCTGTGAAGTTAAAGCACATAATTGCACAAAAGTGGTTTGTGCAATGACTCAACAAATTGTCATTTCTTAAAGGAGGCTAACAATTATGTCCCTGGTCATTTTAGTTTTTTCTTAGAGAATTCTGTTTTGGTGTGCAAATATTTAATAATTTGTGTTTCCTAAAGAAAACTAGTATGTTCAGAAATGCTGTGTTGAAAATTCCTTGCTCCGCTAAAAATTACATCAAAAAATCTTGAAGGAACTTGTGGGCTAATAATTTTGTCCTCAAGTGTAGATGCAGTCCTCCAAGCTCATGGGAGTACTACACGATATTAATTATTTTTTTGCAAGGCACCATGACTCTGTTTTGATATACTGTATCATGTTTGTGTATTCAAAATAAAGTATATGTAATACGTCTACATTGTTTTGTATGCGACAAGACTTTTGTCCAAGCAAAACCGGACCCTTCTGTCCTAATTAAATGATAAAATTCAGTGAATGCTACAATACTTTATTTTGGTATAATAATCATTATCTAGAGGGCTTTGCCTTTCATATAAGCCATTTCTGATTCCAATTGATCAACTACAAGTCAAGCTGTTATTTGTTGTTCCTACAACTTGGATAAGTGACAGACTTTTGTCAGGGACTGTAGTGCTATCCATGATATGAAAAAGAAAATACAGAAACATTTGACTGTGGTGGTATGCAAGATGTTTGTGGATCAACTCCTGATGAATTGCCTTCTGATTGTGGGTATCATAAAGACTGTCGATGCACGTTTTTCTATAATGCTAACCGTGCTTTAAGCAAATGTCAGGCAGAAAATGACTCCAGTAGACCAACAAGGGAGCATGTGGATTCTTCAGTTTTGTTTTGCAGTTATTGAATATTCTGCAGAAGTTGCACAGTGAAGAAAGTGTCCGGCAAAAGATAAATCTTACAGAAATTCCAATCGACTGTATACATGAATATAGAGAACTGATCAACAAACATCTCGCATACCACCACAGTCAAACGTTTATGTCTGTCGTTTCTTTTTCATATCATGGTTAGCAGTAAATGCTCCAGTGGATCAGCCTGAGAAGACAAAGGTATGAACTTGTCATTTACTGTCCCCTTACAATCATGTAGGCTGCAGTTTTCCAGAGATGGCTGAGGTGGGGGCTGATTTTTCTTCTTCTTTAAACTCTGGCCTGCTGTCCATTCTTGATCATCTTGTTGTTTCTCTGGCATTTTGCAACTATCAGAAACTCATTACATTCATTACAACAATGAATTGCAACAGTGAAATATTGTATATACACATGTACATTGAGTTGTGAAAAATAGGGTGATTTTTTTCAGGCATTGACGTACTGTTGACGGTAGGCTGTCTTCTCTCAACTGCTGGTTTGGGTGACTAAACCCTGGAACATATAAAAAATATTTTGCAAAGTTTGTCAAACTCAACCTACATTATCCAGATTACTCAAAGATAAATTAACTAGCTAGCTAAAACAACAACACATACATTATTACAATATCCAAATATCAGTAGTATTAACTTTATCTAGCTGGCTCCTTCCTCCCTTATACTCATATGCACCCTAGTCTCTGTCTCATCTGTTTTATGTTTTACCATTCTGAAATGAGTAAGGACAACAAAAGGAAACAACAATTCATTACCTAGAAAGTAGAAAAATAAAGCTAGCTAGTTAACCTTTCAGTTAAAAATTCTTATTGGTAGGCCCATTGACACCAATAATGCTCTCAATCTCTTTCTATAGCCAGAAAATAAGATTAATTTACCACCAAGATGTCTTTGCTGCATAACTTCAGGTGGGGTGTGACGTGTAGCAGGTTAATGTATTGGTTGCTTAGTGTGTTGATGTGTGTAACCTGGTCACTGTGTTCTTTTATTTTATATCATGGTATACCCCAGTCTTCCTGGGTGGCGTATACCATGATATAGTATTCACTTTTCATGTATTTCATTCCAGATAGTATAGCAGTACATAACTCAGGTCCCTGTTGTTTAACATATTACACATATATTTGAGATATTATTTAGATGCACTAAATTAGCTTAATCCCTTTTGGAAGGCTAAATCTTGAAAGTTCTTTATTCTCCGATTTGAGATACAGTGGAGAACTTTAGTCATAGCATGTGTAATCTTGTAGATAGAAAGCTCATTTTGGGCTTAAATTAAAGCTTATAACCTTGGGAAGTTTTTCACATGTGTCTGAGGTAGTGAGGTGTGTAATAAAATGCTTGAAAATAATCACTTTTAATGATAAATTGTCAGGCGGACAGGCATTTTTTTGTCTTTTGGAGTATGATGAGGGTAATATTTGAAAATAGAAAGGCAGTAAGCCCTATAATCTTATTCTGCTAGTTTCCTTAAAGGGTCAGGATACTCCATGCACAATTTGAGACTTTTTTGACCATTTATACAGTTGCAGTACCTTAATATTTACAATGACATCATTTCGCCAGAACTTTTTCCCAAAAAGGGTTTTTTTTTCGCCCCTGAGACCAAACGGCCCCAAGTTGGGGTTGGTTCTTAACAACTTGTGATGGCCCAAGGTATGGGATAATTGGAAATAATAGTGAAAAAAAGGTAGGTTAATATAAAAATTGTGTTTTTATACAATTATATTTATCCTAATTATATATTTAGGCTACTTGTAAAGCAGCTGCTCAGGTTTTTCTGTTGCACTGGATTGTCTGACATAAATATCAGCTGTCTGTGTCTCATGATAATTTATAATGTTCATTAAGTATGTCTTTAAGGTTTGCTTATACAGTAGTAGGTTAGTATGCATGGACACATGGATGTACTCCACTGTTTGAAAAAGGAAACCACTTTGAAATTTGCCCTGGTGTAATAATGTTTTGCCCGGAGGATAATGATGAGTCATCTTTTGTCAAAAGTGATTCCTGAATAATGAGCAAAGTGATGTCGGGAATACTCTACTCGAAAAACCACCGTTTTGTCACCATAGTAGAGAGCTTGCCTAAATATATAACCAAATGCCAAAATGTGATTAATACTAAATAGATTTGTAACTGCTTTTCTTATTTTGGCAGAATTCATGTCTGCTTTTCTTTATTTGTCATAGCTTGGGGTGGATTCAAATCTAGAACCATCAAATGAATGAAAGTGATTCATTATAATAAAAGTCAGTTCTGATGAATACAGAATTAATCACATTTTATTCATTGGTGATTGTGTGTGTGTGTGTGTGTGTGTGTGGGTGTGTGTATGCAGTGGGAGCTACTGTGGTCCGTCATCCTCTTCTTTACCTTTTGTCTGCTGCTGGTCTGGTTCTACTTCTGGTTGGAGGCACACAACGACTATCATGAGTTTAACTGGTGAGTACAAAACAAAACTAACAGCTTCTTTATAACATTGGAAAGAGCTCACTGTAGCCAAACAAATATTCTCATGTTGCTCTCTGTAAATAACGTATTCTCCCGAAGTCATTAATTTTATCTGTCTTCTGCCTGTTAATTGCTCATCCTGTGTAACTTTTGTGAAAGACAAACCTTGTCAATATAAAAAGCCAAGGGGATACCGAAACTACCAAAAGTAATTAAATATGTATTGCAAATATGTTTTATTTTTCATGTTTCAACACAAAACTTGGATAAACACAAAGCAAGCTCAATATATGGACTTTCTTTGAGTAAGCTAGCCTGACAAAGCATTAATCTTCAGGTAGAGACATGGTGCCACTAAGCTGGATGTACATTTTTCCATTAACCCAGCCTGCTTGAAATATGTTTGTGCTTGAATAAAATGTGTTAAGAATCTTGATGCCTCTTCCAAAAACAAAAAAAGAAGGAATTTGATTCCGTTTAAATAATAGGAGGAAACAATCAGCTCAATAGTGCTCTTACTTTGTCAGTCTAACTACATTGCTCAAAAGGTACCAAAGATTATTTCTATTCTCTTCTATTAGTGAGGCAGCTCGGGCATGCTGTAAGGCTGTCATGTTTTTAATATGGCTAACCTGCCAATGTACACCCAACTCTTCCCTTTTATTGAGGCACCATATTCTCTCTAATTTACAGGATGCTTGTATGGGTGCGAACCAAGGAGCTATCCTCTGACATTTAATATTTTTTTGTCATAGTGGGGAATCCAAAGTAGATCTTAACAAATCAGCAGAGCAATCAACAAACTGATCCAGCGGAGAGGGACCAGAGTAAATATAACAGTTTTTGATTGACTGAGACACTGAAATGAAAGTAGCCGAATGGCCTTGTTAAATTTAGCCACAGTGCCGTTAGACAAATTTCTACATATCATTTTATTACAAGAATATGATGGCGGATTATGGCTACTTAAAGAAATTAAAAAAAAAAAAATGAAACTCAAAATTTTCCAGAAAAAAAATAGAAATTTTCGAGTTTATAAAGTCACAAATTTACGACTTTATAAACTCACAAATGTACGACTTTACAAACTTGCAGATTTACTACTTTATAAAGTCATAAATTTGCGACTTTATAAACTCATATTTCGGGCCAATAACAACGTTGTTCCAAACCCAACCCCTCTTTTTAATCACTGTCATAAAGACTGTCAGCTACATATATATATATATATATATATATATATATATATATATATATATATATATATATATATATATATATATATATATATATATATATATATATATATATATATATATATATATATTTATATATAAATATATATAAATGTGTGTGTGTGTGTGTGTGTACATATATATATATATATTTATATATATATATATATATATATGATCATTACCTATTTATAAACATACTTCACTATAAAAAAAAATCTTATAAATTAAATATAAACCTGTTTCTCCTAAATAAGAGATGAAGTATAAACTAGAATTGATTTGTGATCATCAGGCTGGCTTTGGTGTCACTACAGTCAACAACAGTTAAGTATTACAGTTTTTTATAGTCATTACCTATTAATGAATATACATCAATGTTAAAAACAAATCATATAAATTACATCAAAACCTATTTATCTTAAATAAGAGCTGTAGAATAAACTAGAAGAGATGTTTGATCATCAGGCTGAGTTTGGTGTCACTACAGTCAACAACGGTTAAGTTATTACAGTTTTGATAGTCATTACCTATTGATAAACATACTTTAATATTTAAAAAATCATATAAACTACATTAAAACATATTTCTTTAAAGTAAGAGCTGTAGTATAAACTCAAGGAGATGTTTGATCATCAGTATAAGTTTGGTGTCACTACAGTCCACAACAGTACAGTTAGTACAGTAATTATTGTCATTACATATTAATTCACACAATTGAAATCAAACCAAAAGTGTTTTTGCTAAAGTAAGAGCTGTAGTTTAAGGTAGAGGAGATCACTATTCATGTTTTATTATCATTTTGTTGGTAGATCTCATAACTTTGATGGCATTTGCTTTATTTTTGATCAAAAAATCCTGCAAGATATTTTAATTCACAATTCTTAAAAAATATGACATGTTCTATGAATAATCTACGGTCATTTATGTGTGCTATGATTTTAAGATGTTTTATCTCTTTATTGTTAAGTCATTGAATTTTCTTTCACACCATTCCTCCGATATGGTAAGTTGCAGATGGTCCATAAGCTGCCGAGCCATCACCGGCAGCTTATTGAGACCAATTGAAGTTGTCTGGCTCAGAGGACGGCTGGTTTGGAGGAAAATGAGGTTGTAGCTGACAGTCTTTATGACAGTGATTAAAAAGAGGGGTAAGGTTTGGAACAACGTTGTTTTGATGATGAGTTATTGGCCCAAAATATGAGTTTATAAAGTCATAACTTTGCGACTTTATAAACTCGAAATTTTCGAGTTTTTTCTCGAAAATTTTGAGTTTTCTTTTCTTTTTTTTTTTAATTTCTTTCAGTGGCGCTAATATGCCGTCGTACAAGAAGCCAAATCCTCCAAGAAGTTAAACGTAATTAAGAAATGCTACTGTAGCAAAGGGTTTTCAGGAAGGAATTTTAATTCATTTATAAGGTTATATGCTAAAACAATGTCAAGGGTGTGGTTCCAGCTAAGTATAATAAAGACACTGAAGCAGAGGTAAGGCTATCGCTTTCTTGGTCAACATGAATATTAAAATCACCTACAATAAATATTTTATCAGTGCTGAGGACTAAGTTTGATATAAATTTGGAAAATTCTGATAAAAATTCAGAATAAGGGCCTTTAGGGCAGGTAAATTATACCAAATAGAATTGCCCAACATATTTTTGAATAATTACAACTACAAGGCAAGGACAAGGAACAAGGCCTTCAAAAGAAGACATATAAGTCTTATGTCCAGGATTGATAAGAAGACAAGAATTATAACATGACAAGAATTATATATGTTTCCCCTAGACCAGCTCTAGTTGGGTTACATTAACACCCCCCCCCCCACCCCCACCCCCCCGGTGACGTGGAAACAACTGTAAACAACTGTGTATATATTTTATTTTATTTTATTTTATTCTATATTTCTATAAATAGCTGCTACTCCATCACCTTGGCCTGTGTCTTGAGGTACAAGGGTATTAAAATGGCTGGGAGGAGTGAATTCATTTAAACGGACATATTCATCATATTCAGTTAAAATAGATTGTGATTTTCTGATATGAGATCATTAACCACTAAAGGATGTCAGTGAGTTAATATTTCACACACTTAATTCATGATTATTAAATTCATAGTTAACTGATTTATTTGGTTTTATTACAGTTGAAGTTTTAAATCTAATTAGACTATAATGATTGACACCTTTGTATTTGTTTTGTGTGAACTGTTATGTAAGGTCTGGGTTGAGGAACAGACAGTCTCTATAGAATAACCATTAGATGAATTATTATCAGAACTATAATAAGTGAAGTGGCTGGGAAACTGCTCTAAAAAGAGCGCAGAGGAGCATGTCAGATTGAAGCTCTGACTCCTTGTCTTAACTCAAGCTGTCATTGTTCTGGATAAATAAACTCTGCCATGTTTCTAGATTAAGAGCTGCACCACCCAAACCAGACTTTCCCCTAAATGATGTCAAGTTATCTATGAAGCCCATATCATTTGCAGAACACCACCTTGATAGCCGGTGGTTAAATGACAACATGCAGCTGTCATCACTGGTCTGATGTGGGTGGGGACCAGAGAAAACGATGTTTTTTATTCCAGCTACCTCTTCCTTCCCCCCTCATCCTGCTCTCTGCAACCTCTAACATGAACATTGTCACTGTTAAACTTTTCTCCTCTCATTCCTCTGTTTCCTTTCAGCTTCTATCCTTACATTTCATCATCAGAGTTTATTTCTGCATTATCTTTATTTTTTGTGATTCCTTTTCTCTTCTGATTAATTACATCAAAACACCCATCCCATTCAAATTTCATCATCCTTTACACCCGTGTTAAGTTACCTTTGAGAGTTAAGTTTACTCAGCAGATGTTTGTTTCCTCTATAAAGAACATATGCACATTTCCTGCCTCCACTTGTTGGAGGGTTGTGCAGATAATCATGGAAGTGACCTCTCCGCCCTTATGTGTTTCAGTGATTTAGCAGCAGGGATTGCCTTTTTCCACCAACAGTATAAATGTTTTCACAAAGAGCTGGTAGCATTTGTTCTGAGTGACCCCACTGTGCCTCTGTGCCAATTGAATTGCTGATCAGGCTTTGTATGTAATTAGCGCTCTGGGACTTAACTTTTACATGTATTTGCATTTGTTGACTTGTCTTTGCTTTACTGCCTTTAACTTTTTGTTTGCTTTTGTCACTCACTGAACATGATGTTTCAATGCAAATATTTACAGAAAAGGAAGAATTTGTTTTGCAAAGGGGTGTTGTTCAATGAGGCCTTATACCTTGTTTCCAATGAGACAGGCAACTTTTGGCGCCAACCCATTAAAAACCCATATTTCTACAAAGATGGGATGGTGTGTTAAATGAAAAACAGATTTGCAAATTTGTTGTTGTTTTTTGTAACTCTTAAATGTTCCAAATCATAAAACAACTTTTAATTTCAGCCAGAGATAACCTGAATAATTAAAAAATGTTGTATTTAAGTGACTATTTCATTCATTAAGGGAATAAGCCTCCAAACTAACCAGGCCCTATGCAGAAAAGTATATCCCCCCCTAAGCTTTATAACTGGTTGTGCCACAACTGGCGGCAACAACTACGATCAAGTGTTTATGATGACTGTCAATATTCTTACATTGCCTTGGGGGGGTTCTAGCTCACCCTTCTTTGCAGAATTGTTTTAATTTAGCCACATTTGAGGCCTTTCTGAGCATGAATGACCTTACTTCCTTTGACTAGGTCTCTCCAATACCTTCATTTTGTTTTCTTGAGCCATTCAGACTTGATGGTGTGCTTGGGATCATTGACCTATATATCCGAAGTGCGCTTGAGCTTAATGTTATGCACTGGTGGCCAAACATTCTTCCTCATGATTTCCTTGTAGAGAGTTGAATTGATGGTTCCATCAATTATGACAAGTCATCTCGGTCCTGAAGCAGCAAATAAGCCCCAGACCATCACACTACCACCAACAAGTTTGACTGTAGGTATGATGTTCTTTTTCTGAAATGCTGTTAGTGTTACACCAGATGTAGCAGGACGCACACCTTCCAAAAAGTTCTTCTTTTATCTCATCATTTCACAGAAGTTTTTCCCAAAGACTTATGGATCACCAAAATGTTTTTGGCAAATGTGAAACAAGTCTTTCCGTTTTTTTGGGGGCCAGTAGTGGTTGCTGCCTTGGAACTCCCTCGTGGATGCTAACTTCCAGAGTCTCTTTCTTATTTTTGAATTTTGGTAGGCCAGCCACTCCTAGAGAAGGTTCACCACTGTTCCATGTTTTCTACATTTGTGGATAATGGCTCTTACTGTGGTTCACTGGAGTCCCAAAGCCTTAGAATGCCTTTGTTACCCTTTCCATACTCATAAATGTCTAAACCTTGTTTCTCATCTGTTCTTGAATTTCTTTGGATTAAGGCATGATGTGTTCCTTTTTGTGAACTTTCAGCCAATTTCATATTGTCAGACAGGCTCTATTTAAGTGCTTTTTTGATTCAACAGGTCTGGTAATAATCAGACCTGTGCATGGCTACTGAAATTGAACTTTTCTTTCTAAAAAAATTTAGTTAATCACAGTTTATCCTTAATTAACTGGGGCAATTACTTTTCCACATAGGGACAGGTTAGTTTGGATTGCTTTTTTCCCTTGGTAAATGAAATAGTCATTTAAAAACTGTTTTTTTGTATTTACTCAGGTAATCTCAATCTGGTATTAAAATTCTCTCTTGTGATAATATTCTCAATCAACATATGGTACATTTCTAAATTCCTCAAGGCATCTTACAGTAATTAAAACATTAAATGTGAATGGGCTTGTTGAAATTGTGATCCAACTTCTGTTGTAGCTGTCAGAAAAATTGTTTTTCAGTGATGTAATTCATAGTTTGGTACAGGAGCTTTGTTAAATTTGGATGGACTTTGTACTAGTGTAAATCTTTGCTTTAAACCCCAATCAGATGTTTCAAAGAACATGTTTATGGCTACTGTTCATCATCTTTGATCTCAGTGTCACTTGTCAATGCCTTTTAAAAAATCACCATGTCAAAATAGGATGCCTTTTATTTTAAGTGTTGAGTCTTTTAAAATTACAACATGCTTTCCTGGTGTCATGCTATAGTACAATGTGCATCAACTTTTTATATATACAGGCGTGGAAAAAATTGTTGGTACCCTTCAGTTAAAGAAAGAAAAACCCACAATGGTCACTGAAATAACTTGAAACTGACTAAAGTAATAATAAGAAAAATTTAATGAAAATTAACTAATGAAAATCAGACAAACAAAATAATGAAACTGGCCTGCACAAAAATGATGGTACCCTTAACTTCATATTTTGTTGCACAACCTTTTGAGGCAATCACTGCAATCAGGTGATTTCTGTAACTCTCAATGAGACTTCTGCACCTGTCGACAGGTATTTTGGCCCACTCCTCATGAGCAAACTGCTCCAGCTGTCTCAGGTTTGAAGGGTGTCTTCTCCAGACTGCATGTTTCAGCTCCTTTCACAAATGTTCAATAGGATTTAGATCATGGCTCATAGAAGGCCACTTCAGAATAGTCCAATGTTTTGTTCTGAGCCATTCTTGGGTGTTTTTAGCTGTGTGTTTTGGGTCAATATCCTGTTGGAGGACCCATGACCTGCGACTGAGACCAAGCTTTCTGACACTGGGCAGCACATTTCGCTCCAGAATGTCTTGATAGTCTTGAGATTTCATTGTACCCTGCACAGATTCAAGACACCCTGTGCCAGATGCAGCAAAGCAGCCCCAGAACATAACTGAGCCTCCTACATGTTTCACCGTAGGTACAGGGTTTTTTTCTTTGTATGCTTCATTTTTGCGTCTGTGAACGTAGAGCTGATGTGACTTGCCAAAAAGCTCCAGTTTTGTCTCATCTGTCCAAAGGACATTCTCCCAGAAGCTTTGTGGCTTGTCAATACACATTTTGGAAAATTCCAGTTTTGCTTTTTTATGATTTGCTTTCAACAGCGGTGTCCTCCTTGGTCGTCTTCCATTAAGTCCGCTTTGGATCAAACAGCGATGGATGGTGCAATCTGACACTGATGTACCTTGACCTTGGAGTTCACCTCTAATCTCTTTGGAAGTTGTTTCTGGGCCCTTTGGTCTCTTCAATTTGTCATCAATTTTCCTCTTGCAGCCACATCCAGGGAGGTTGGCTACAGTCTTGTGGACCTTAAAATTCTGAATAATATGCGTAACTGTAGTCACAGCAACATCAAGCTGCTTGGAGATGGTCTATAGCCTTTACCTTAAACATGCTTGTCCAGAATTTTCTTTCTAATCTCCTTAGACAGCTCTCTGCTTAGCTTTCTGTGGTCCATGTTCAGTGTGGTACACACCATGATACCAAACAGCACAGTGACTACTTTTCACCCTTTAAATAGGCAGACTGACTGATTACAAGCTTGAGGACACCTGTGATGCTAATTACAGGACACACCTTAGTTTAACATGTCCCTATGGTCAAATCATTTTTAATCTTTTCTAGGGGTACCATCGTTTTTGTCCAGGCCAGTTTCATTTTTTTTTTTTTTTACAATGATTCTGTTGAACCACAATTCAAAAGCAATGTCTGATTTTCATTAGTTAGTTTTTCAGTAAATTTTTATTTATTATTACTTTAGTCAGTTTCAAATTATTTCAGTGACCACTGTGGGTTTTTCTTCTTTAATAGAAGGGTACCAACAATTTTGTCTCCGTCTGATTTCTTCTCATCTCTCTGGCTGGATCCCAGGTCATTTATCTAAAGCCATGGGTCTTGAGTTTTTCATTTAAACTGGTTATAGTCTCTCACCCGCCATTTTAAGGACCACTCAGAAGATAAATTAAACAAACTTCTGAATATGTACCAATTACAGGGAGATCAACTTAAGTTTAAACCAATCTGCAGATATAAAAATCATGTAATATGCTGAATCAGAAAGCGTTGCCTGTTTGTATGTTTTTTTCACTATGTATCAGCAAACTCAGTAGACTTTTTCAAACTGCTCCTGTTTTGCAAACCTTCTTGCGTATTCATATTTTACTTTTAACTTTTCAGACAACTTCGCTCACAATAAAATCCTTTTCTTTATTGAGTTATTTATGCCCTTTTTATTTTAGAAAGAGAAAGGAAAAACAAAGACAGCCTAGGATGACGGGAGAGACTGAATTACATTTATTAGAATGAATGATATTTATTGCGTTCAATAGTAGCTGTGATCAAACCTGCTTGTTTTGGAAACATCATGAAATATAATCTTCAGTATCATTGTTAGCCACAAACAAGATACCTTTTTATTTGAATAAAGTTTCTGTGACTAATTTTAACTTTTGTAATCTAATACAATTAAAAAGCAAGCCCTCCAAGCATTTACATGAGTTAGTAATTAGATGGAGCAGATGCTCTCCCAGTATGTGAAATGTCAGTGGTCCTTTGTTCCTGCAGGTTTCTCTACAGCCGCTCCGGGGAGTGGAGTGACAGCACTGTCCCCATCCTGGCTGCCACTACTGCTGGCTTCACCTATGTCACATTTTTAATGGTTAGTCCTTCAAATAACATTCCCAGCCGAGGTGTTCATTGTGGTGTTACTGTGGTGATAGTGAACAGTTTTGGTTTCTGTAAAAAGCAGACGTTTTCAACTGTTTGCATTTACTGAAAAAATGCTGATTAATGCTATTGTAAAGATTTATGAGGGAAGATAGTTAAAAAATTACTTCTAATATGTTTGTTTCTCTTGTATTTTGTCTTGTTTCCAGGTTTTAGCTTTTTGCCACATTGCACTAGGGCAGCAGTTAAATTTGCACTGGCTCCATAAGGTAAATTGTGTTAGCCATTTGTTTGTGTGATTCTATGAATAGCTTGTCTGGACAAGTATAGTTTTTTTTATGAGTGTGTGTGCGTTTGTGGGTATACACAAGGGATGGGGGTCTTATTTTGTGCTCTGTGCCTTTTCATTCAGTTACTGCTGATCAGTTGAACTCACTCTGAACTTACAGTTTGGTTCATGTTGTCCTAAGATGATTGTGAAAGGCCAGAATTCACCTGCTCTAAAATACTATCAGCGAACCAAACACAAGGACCAAACTCTTCAGAGTGTGAAAGGACTGGGGGCTATTTGAGGTTACTCTGTGTGCATATGGAATGAGTGTGTGATGTTGCATTTTTAGGATTATGTTAAGGGCTTCTTAACTATGGCAACAACCACAGTCACAACATTTTCAATTTATACTGAGATCAGTTGTTTTATATACTACTTAATGTAAAAATGTAAATCATGTAACAAACGTGTCATGCTAAAAATGGTCAACCACAATCATTAGACACATTTTGCATTTTTTTATGATAGAAGGAGTTTTGTTTGACAGAGTGCTATGAAGCAGGAAAGGGTTAACCCAGTCATATAAAGAAATCTGTGGATATAAGAAGTGCAGCACATCATGCA